>CAJNOL010003003.1:0-28184 GCA_905250125.1 Rotaria sordida | reverse complement strand
ATGACAAACGCGCTCCAAGATGAGCTTTTCCTATGAGAATCCCCGAGGATTTCTATACCCATACAGAAACCCTTAACAAAGATAAACCGGGACATTGCTCAATCTACCAATAAAATTTAAATATCTTATCTAAGAAACATATCCTTATCTAAAACAAATTCAACAGAGAAAATATTTCTCTATCGACTTAATCTGAAATCATGGGTCACTGTCTATAACTAAACTCCACGGAACAAAACTGACTGCTTCTATTAAGATGGAATGAAAAGTAAAAAAAAACTATCTATATCTCCACTAGATGAAAAAAAATGATTTTCCTAATTAAGATCAAATAAAACAAAAGAAACACGAACTTTATCTCTATTGAATGAAAAAAAATGACTCTATTTGTATTAAGATCGAATAAAACAATAGATAAACTAACTCTATCTCTATTAGATAAAATAAATAACAACTTTTATTAGGATAGAATAAAAGCAAAAGAAAACTAATGGTAAAATATACTAATTCGTCAATCATTTCATTTGGTTTTATTCAAAAACAATAGTGAATCTTTTCACCTATACACAACGTCATTATCAACGCAAAATGATAGAAAGTGCAAAAATATGTACAAAATTGTTCTTTTCTTTTTTTTTTGTTTTGACTATTGATAAACATTACAATAATAGGGTGAGATAATATTTCGATTGCACTTCAATGTTTATTAATAGTCAGAACAGAACAAAAGAAAAGAACAATTTTGTACATTTTTCTCACTTTCTATCATTTTTTGTGTTGATAATGACCTTGTGTATAGATGGAAAGCTTCACTATTGTTTTTGAATAAAACTAAATAAAATCATTGACGAATTAGTATTCTTTACCATTAGTTTATTTTCTTATATCTCGTCGAATAATATAAATAAAGGAACTGTAGCCGATGGAAAAATGACTATTACTATTAAAGTCGCATAAAATTAGAAGAACACTAATGCTATGTCTATTAGGTGAAAAACATGACTATTTCTATTAAGATAAAAAAAATTAAAGAAGAACTAACTCTATCTCCACTAAGATGAACTAAAACTAAAAAAACACTAATTTATCTCTATCGACTGAAAAAAAACGATTTTTTTGACTAATATCGAAAATAACCGAAAGGACACTAATTCTCTCTTTACTACTTAGATAAAAGAAATGATTGTTTCTATTAAGATGTAATAAAACTCAATGGACAATACAATACAAATTGTGGGAAAAACTTGTTAAGTTCATCAAAAAAAGAAGAATTGTTGTATACTCATTTGCCGAACGACTCTGAATTTTTTAATGTATTTGAGAATACTGACGAATTCATTTGGAGCTAATCATTATTCTTTCTCAATATAACGGGATAATTTTATGTAGGTTATGAAACGGACGAGAAAGTTTTCTGTATTTTTAAAACTGATTTTTGAATTCACGAGAAAGCATTCTACAATTAAAAGAACGACAAAGAACACGTTCATCAGTTCGAAGAATCCATTCTCAAGTGTTTCTTGAGAGAAGGTCAAAGAAAGCATTCTCTTCAGATAAAGAACGATTTTGAACAGAGAAGGAACCATCTCATAAAAACGTGGGACGACAAAGAATGCGTTCCTTCAGATGTATAACATATTCTTCTCGCTCATGAACGCATTCGCGAAACTATAGAACGTGTTCTCCATGGGAAAGGTAACTTTCCATGTTTTGCTGGATGCGTTTACTTCCATTTTTTTCCATAATTATTTTGCACAGGGTATTCAATGATTTTTATCAGAAAGATTCATAAGTTATATTAGAACATCCTAAGAACCATAATCTCTAAGACTATCATATTTTATCCTATTGTATTATCTTTAGTATGCAGCTTCTTAGCATATCAAAATATGATGAAGACTTAATTTCTTATACACAATTTGATACATTGTAATTTGTTCTCCGAAATCACCTCTATGCTTCCCTGACTTAATATGATTTACCAAATCTAATAGTGTCATTTCGTACGTGGTTGTAGTATCGTTACTTTCTCATTGACAAAGAGAAACGTTACTGTTGTCTGAAAAAAAACTTAGTAAATGAAACAATAATTATCATAAAAATGTCATCAATATTTTGAATAATATCATTGGAAAAAGTAATTGAATCCAGTTATAATATTCGAAATTATTCAGCACATTACTCTTCATAACATTTTAAAAAAATAGAAAATTTTAAGATGTTATTCAATAATCAATGTAGTTTAGTGTTTTGGTTTCTCCGGGACCGACTCTTAATACTCTCCTGAATGACTGAGGGATTTTCTTTTACCAAGAACCCACGTAAAAAAAGAAGCTTTACAAAAATTACAAAAAATCGATTTTCTGCATCATTTTTTTCTTTATGGACTTTATTAAGAAAAGCATGAGATCTACTATATATTGTTAGATTATATGTAAGGTGCCCGCAGCGAAAAGATTCAAGTAAAATTTTTTTTTTCGTGTTTTTTTTACATCATTTAATAGAGCGTGAGCTGTTGATCACGAAAATCTACTTTTTAGCCTTAGCAAATACTTCCTTCCGGTCGAAAAATATGTTCACTCTCGAAATGTGCACAATTTTCTACTTTATTCTTCTTTTTTGCTTCTGAAAATAATTCTTTCAAATTCAGTATCAAAAACTGAATAGAAATAAGTTCTTAAATCAATTCTAAATCCCAAACTCTATTGGTGATAGTGCTTCGAATCGCATCGAGTGCACTACATATCAGTCAATTTTGTAAATCTATCTAGTTTTTCTACGTAAGCGATGGATTCAAATATTTTATTTCATTCTATTCATCATATCACCGGTCACAAAGTTACGTATCCTTTTTTTTTTTGCTTTCCTTTCCTACGTTGAGAAAACTCGTTTTTATTGGTACCATAGATATTTTAGGCGGTATTCAACGATTTTTGAATTCAAATAAGACTTTTTGTCAAAAACTAAATACAGATTCTGAATCAACACAAAAAAACTGAGTTAAATGAAGTATGTTTCAAGTTAATTTGACAACTTTCATTTTTTCAGGTATCGTCGGAGAACTGAAATTTTTGTATACGTGTCAAAATATGAAAGTTGTCAAATTAACTTGAAACATACTTCATTTAACTCAGTTTTTTGTGTTGATTCAGAATCTGTGTTTAGTTTTTCACAAAAAGTCTTATTTGAATTCAAAAATCGTTGAATACAGCCTAAAATATCTATGGTACCAATAAAAACGAGTTTTCTCAACGCAGGAAAGGAAAGAAAAAAAAAGGAGACGTAACTTTGTGACCGGTGGTATGATGAATAGAATGAAATAAAATATTTGAATCCATCGCTTACGTAGAAAAACTAGATAGGTTTACAAAATTGACCGACATGTAGTGCACTCTATGCGATTCGAAGCACCATCACCAATCGAGTTAGGGGTTTAGAATCGATTTAAGAACTTCTTTCTATTCAGTTTTTGATACTGAATCTGAAAGAATTATTTTCAGAAGGAAAAAAGAAGAATAAAGCAGAAAATTTTGCACATTTCGAGAGAGAACATATTTTTCGACCGGAAGGAAGTATTTGTTAAAGCTAAAAAGTAGATTTTCGTGATCAGCAGCTCACGCTCTATCAAATGATGTAAAAAAAACGCGAAAAAAAAATTTTACTTGAAGTTTGAACTGCTTGCACCTTATAATTACATGTATTGTCCTTAGTGACACAAAGCGAGAGTCATATATGGATATCTTTCTCCATTTGTGAAATAATGACTCTTAACTTTTTCTACACTCAAATATAAATACTAGATATTATTAATACAGAGGCATATCAACGAATGTTTTTTTTTTCAAACGAAAAACAAAGACTTGCTTGCTACATGAGCATTTAGGCATTACCTGTAAAAACAACAATAACGATATTATACTGCATAATCTGTCGCTATCAATTAAGCGAATTATTTGAATTCTTTTGAGAGACTTTGTTTATCATATTAGAGTGTTTGTTTACTTATTATCGTGCTCGAAAATATTAGTGAAAAGAAACGGATAAAAATATGACGTTAATACATGGTTTGGTTATAAAGGTAGACATGATTTTACCTTTTCTCTTGCCTTTGTATGCACAACTAAGGTATTATCAATATATGGATTCTTCTTTCTCTCTTTGTGGTATTCGTGTTGCTATTAATACAAACGAAATCGATAGAGAAAAAATTTTTAATCACTGATAGAGATTAAATGATAAGTATTGAAATAATCAATAACTAACAATAAAGTGAATAAACTATTAAATATAATTAGAAATTAAAAAAGCTTCAATCTTTATCACTAATAAATAGAAATTTTGTCTGTGTAAAATAGAGATTTTCTCAGTAAAAGAATGAAGTGAGAAAAATAAATGTTATTAAAATGAGAAAAATTCGAAAGAAAATTTAATAGAAATCTAAAGGACAGAAAAAGAAAATGAAAATGCAATAATTGAAGTAATAAAACAGATTTAGTTTTAGATAGTCTATTTTTCTTTCTTTTCTCTCCAATTGGAAATATTTTTATTGCTGGTGATGATTTCAAAAATATTTTGAACGAATGATCACATCAATAATAATTTTTGCATATGGACCTGTTTAAAAACTCTCGACTATTGCTTTTTTTGATTTTTTCAATCTGAACCATTATCCATTTTTTATAAAGCAACTATCGCATAGTTTGTTGAATTTATTTAATGCTGATCATATTTTATATTTTTATTTATTTAACTTGGTGTAGCAATTGATCGTAAATCATCGATTGGTATGTAATTTTTTTGAACTATCACTGAAAAAGGAATAATAATCTTTCACTGATATAGTTCATTGGTAAGATAAAGTTCATAATTCTAAAGATATTGTTATTCAATAGCAAATATTTTTCCATTGATTGATCTAATATCTCATTCAATTGAACAATTATTAACAATATTACAAGTTATTGTCTAAGATTTTGATAGTAGTTTTTTTTTTGCAATATATTTATCACCTCTTCGCCATATGTAAATACCAATTAGTCTTTTTATATATACCCAACACACCACTTAATTATAACGAAAACAAAAAAACAGTATTTATTGCTACGAAAATTTTTTTACAAACATAATTCATTAATATGTAGTTTTCGTACTAATCAGTTTGTTTGAAAGTTTCAATACAATCGATAATAAAATAAAAGCTTCTTGACTGACTTGCCTATGTAAAAAATACTCCCCAATTATTTTGTGTTTGAGCTTGAGTTAGATGCATATTTAGATCAATAGGTGTGCATTTATGCTTCACGGTCATATCCTGTAGTTTACAAAAATATTTAAAGAAACAAGAATTAAATTAAGTTCCCGAAAAATCTGAAGATGAAAGTGCCTCAGTTTAGATTACACAGTATTTTTTTTAATGAGTCTTTTATGGCAACAATTTATTAGAACAATCTACTAAACTTCTTTCCTAATAAAAAGTTTATTAGTAGAAAACATCAAATCAATAGAAATAATTGCAATATAATCTAACAAAACAGCTATAACCTATGAAAATTATGTTTTTTCGGTACGAAATCAAAAATTCTCACAATGAGCAGTATCGAATGATTAGAAAAATACTCAAACATTGATATATATAGAGAATGAACTATTTGAAATACCGTTTTTATCAAAATAAAAATGACATCGTGTCAGAGAACAGTGTGGAATTTATTAGGACACGTTAATCTATTACAATATGAGATTTATTCTTCGAAATATTAATAAAACTTGTTCAAGTGAAATTTTGATAAAGAAAATATCATACGTAGAGTTTTCATGTTAGTCAATGTTAACACAACTCAACTAGTTCTGTTAAGAGATCCTGTAATAAACTATTTTTCATGGAAGTCAAAGTTGCACAGAAAATCTTTCCTGATCTACTAAATTTTCTCACAGTTATATGTGGACGTTTAACACAATGTTAAATTTTGACATGTAGAATAACGAATATAAAAAGATAGTTGGTTTCATTTGGAAACTTCACGTCTCAGGTCGAGAAGTACGGGTTAGTTCTCGCAGGAACACATCGGAAATGAACGGAACATGGAAGCAGCATTCCGGCCAGAAATTAACCGGAAAAATTCCGAAAAATTTCCGACCGGAATACTGCTTCCATGTTCCGTTCATTTCCGATGTTTTCCTGCGGGAACTGGTGATTTCTCCAAGTCTTTCCTGCCGGTACCTGCAGTATCCGGTGACCGAAACGATCGACCTGGGTATTCATTGTCCAGTGATCTTCAAATAAAACAACCTTTCACCAATTTTTTTTCTGTTTACTTTGTACCTCCTGTATTTTTTTATTAAATTATTTAATCTACTTTTGATTCTTTCAATTTGTGTACCAATAATATTCAACAAAAAAAATATTTTTGTTTTTTTATTTCATCATCATCAATCATTTCAACTTTCTCTTTTTTGAATCATCTTAAATATCAGCGAATAAATTCAGTCTACCAATAATTAACTATTTTTTTCCTTCTGTTGATTAATCCTGTGAAAAGAATTTCTTAACATATTCTCTAATATACTCTTATCATTTTAATATATTTGAATAGCTGCTAATACAGTCATTAATTTATCTTTTCATCTGTCTCACGATCACATTAACTATGTAAATCTATTTTTTCATTTCTATGTTCAATTTTCTTTTCTTAAACAAAGAATGATTCAAATTTTTTAATAGACTCATCTTTGATTTATTAATTATTGATTATGATCTATCTTGTTCATCTTAATTATGTATATTACGAAATAGAAGAAAGAAATTTTCAATATTAAGAAAAATCATTTACAGAAAATTAACCTTGTCCAACTTTAGATTTTGTCGAATATCTTTAATAAAACATCTCTATTTTGTACACTTGTAACGACATTCGATAAGGAGAGGTTTCTTTCAATAATCTTATACCATAATATAATATTACGTTTTCCAATGTGCTTAGCGAATATAATATACTGACCTCATTAATAATCAACTTAGTTGTAAAAGTCTTGATGAATTTTCTCATGAATAATCACTAGCGAAGTGTCCAAATTCTGATTATGTTAAAAGAATAGAAAATGATAGTCTTATTTTTATTGACTATTTAATAGATGAGTTACTCGGCTATTGGGATATTAGCGTCAATATTCTTACGGATAGCCACAAGCCTATAAGTTAAACATAACAACACTAATAATCAATACACTGTTGGCATACATTAAATGTGAATGGTTTTGATTCAACTCCACTATTATCTCTTTATATATTTGAAGCTGTACGGATAAACCTCAAACAACTAGAAATGTTACAATTGTTGAGAAAAGGTTATTAATAAAAACGTGATTGAACTATTGGAAGTCTCCGGAAATATAAATTGTGGCTTTGAACTGGATTGCACTGTTACCTATCAGGTATAAAATCCAAATGATAGTTGAGATATCTTGACTATCAAGCGATGAATCACATGAGTAATTGTACTCAGTTGGATGGATGTGGGTGCCACTGTTCTGCTAATCAACACCCGCACCCGCACCCACACCCCACACTCCTTTAGATTAGGTATTCAAGTAGATATCTTTGTTTCTTTTGTTCAGCCACTATATCGACAGCAACAACTACAACAACAACACTATCACCACCACCATAACGCAAATGTTCAACAAATGGTTCTCGCGACTCATCAGACTAACAAATTATTCAATCTTATCCTTTTCATGTTTCTATCAATTCATCTCAATCTCAACCGTCACCCTTCAGTTCTAGTTATGCTTTAGTCGAGATGGACGGTCATGTGATCGAACTGACTCTGGCTAATATTCTCAATGTTCCACCCTGTCTTCTGTCTACAAAGTTTGCAAGCGCTCTCGCTCATAAATTCTGTTGATTTATCAATTCCACCTAAGATATTTCGCCTTGCTTTCACCCTCAAATCTTTTACCGTATCCAACATTTCGAAATCTCTCAATGTTCCGCGTGAGTTGTTCAACATGCATCATCTATTAACACTATCTATTGTTAACTGTGGCCTGGAGATACTTCCAGAAGATATCGTCAACCTTGCTCAACTCTCCCTTAGACAAAAAACATCTGCCTTTTTCTATGAGCTAGTTCTCCTCTATCCTTTATTACTGTATCTTCATTCACATACTCATGGATAGAGCATAAGTTAAACCACACATGTATACAGGCAGTCCATTTTACTGGCTTATTGCTTCAAATTTGTTCGGGATATACAAAAATGTTTCATTTTCGTGGTAGTTGCTTTTTTCATTTCAATTTTTGATCATCTAATACGTTACATTAAAAAAACAAAATATGCTATAAGATGCAGCTTGAAAAGTTCTAGAATTTACATAGAATTGCTCATTTTATAGTTGTACTTTTTGTTTTCAAAATGGACACAAGTCTGAGGGACTAATTTTTCACGCTTCTAAAAAGATGTTTTTTGCCCGTGGGAGAGCATCACGAAAATGAAATGTTTTTGTATATGTCGAAGAAATCTGAAATAATAAGTCAGTGAAATGAGTTTCATATATATATAGGGTGTCCGGAAAGTCCTTAGAGTTACAAAAATTTGGATATCTCCATTATGGTTGGACTAAACGAGCTCATTTTTCTAACAAAGATTGAGGCATGTTCACACTCCAAATTCATATGGACAAGGGTATTGAGAATCTTTGTTAAGTATCACTATTGACCTCAACAAGAAAATTTTACTGTTTCACAGTTAGGAAAACAAACATTACACAGGATAGGGCAAAAGACACTTTATTGAAAAGACAATTGACTCTCTTCATTATGGCTTGAGCGAACCAACTGATATTTTTACCAAGGATAGAGGCATATCCACACTCCAAATCCATACTGACAAAGTTAGTGAGAACCTTTGTTAAGTATATGGTTTTTCTTCCTCTCTGTGGAACAGTAAAATTTTCTTGTTGAGGTCAATAGTGATACTTAACAAAGATTCTCAATACTCTTGTCCATATGGATTTGGAGTGTGAACGTGCCTCAATCTTTGTTAAAAAAATGAGCTCGTTTGGTCGAGCCGTAAAGGAGATATGAAAATTTTCCTAACTCTAAGGAGTTTCCGGACACCCTATATATATATGTAGTTTAACTTATGCTCTATCCATGGATATGTGAATGAACATATAATAGTAAAGGATAGAGGAGAACGAGCTAATAGGAAAAGGTAGGTTTTTTTGTCGGAGGAAGACTGACTCTTGAGCAAAATCAACTTGTCACTCTTTCTGCTACCTTAGGTAAAATATCATCTCTCACTTGTTTGTCTGTTCGCAACAATCTTCAGTTTTCTTCGCTTGATGCTCTTAATGGATCAAACTCGCTTACAACATTGCGAAGATCGAATTGCATGAATAATCATCTTCTAAGTAACATTTCTAATCTTCGTACAATTGAAATGAATGAAAATTAACTAACGTCTCTCGATGGTTTCGAAACAATTGCATCAGTTTCTGGAGACTCATTCTCATTTAGATACAACAAGATCACATTTATTTCAACCGATTCTTTAGCCAATATCAAAAGTCTTCAATATTTGAATTTATCTGGCAATCTACTCACAACGCTACCTAATTCACTTTATCAAATCAAAAATTTGCAAACGCTCAACGTTCACAATAGCAATTTCGATGAAAAAGAAAGTGAATGAATTCAAGGACTATTTCGATCCACAAACACCACCGTCATTATGTAATGTCATAAACTTTTGTAGAAGACATTATGATCGATGTCTCACTCAGAGTATGACGGTAAGAGTCAAAAGAAGACCATTATCCTCTTCCACATTCGAAGTCCTCTAAATTCGGGGAAAGAGAATCTTTATGCGACAGCGAGATAGTCTTATCACTTACGATCAGTATCAAACAAAATATAGCTTCTAAATATATTATATCATGACGTCTTTGCCTCGTATCTACATTTCTTTATTATATCGATAAAATATTTTTCTCTTTTCGCGGAATGGTGTCATAGTGTTTCATCCTTGTTTTTTCTTGGAATTTGTCTGTAAGGCATGAACAAGCACAAGAGAAAAACAAAGATATTTTATTTCATAAAATGATGCAAGTTTATAGAACTTAAGGATGTAGATCTTCTCTTGATGCACACTTTTAATAAAAACAGCGAACAATCTAGTAAGTCCACATCAAAAAGATAATTTCAATATAGATCACCAACTAAGAATAATATTAAAAATTTCTATATGCAATAGAAAAATTAATAAGATAGAATATTTCACTGTTATTTGAAGAATTGTTCATTTATCATGAGTTTTTCAGTAGAATAATATGAGTTCTATAAGTATATTTAACTTTTATATCTATTAGAAGAATAATTTTCATAAAATAAATGCGCATTAAATCTTGATCAAAGATATATAACGGGTGGCCCATAAAGAATTGCCTTCTTAGTGTTTTTAACATTTCTCCTCTATTATCCCTGTGATTCAAACACCTTTTTTTATCAAAAGATAGCCCTTGAAATTCTCTACAAAACCACATATGACTAGACCTTAAAACTATTCCAGATATATCTGAGAAAAGATGAAAAATGAAGACACAAAAACCTGTAAAAAATAACGGATTGTACATAATGAAGGATCGCGCTTTGTATCTAATGTTTTCATCACTTCGTCCTATTAAAAAACAAAATAAACCAAGAGATGCAGCGTGAAAACATCTACAATTTATATAAGACCGCCTATTTTATAGCTGCACTTTTTGTTTTCAAAATGGACAAGATTTTGAGCGATCAAATTTGGACCGTGCGAAAATAATATTTTTTTTAGTACAAGATAAATTCCTTTTTTCTTATTTTATCTTCTTATTACCTGATATGTTTTATTTAAAAAAAAAAAACACCACAAGATGCAGCGTGGAAAACTCTACAATTTACAAAGAACAAATTATAAAAAAGAGAAAATAAGAAAAAAGGAATTTATCTTGTACTAAAGAAAATATCATTTTCGCACGGTCGAAATTCGATTGCCCAAAATTTTGGCCATTTTGAAAACAAAAAGTGCGACTATAAAATAGCAGATCTTGTGTAAATTGTAGAGCTGTTCAAGCTGCATCTTTTGGTATACTTTATTTATCTACTAGGACGAAGTAAGTGATGAAAACATAGGATGCAAAGCGTGGCCATTCATTAATGTACAACCCGTTACTTTTTACCGCTTTTTGTGTGTCTTCATTTTTCATCTTTTTTCAGATATATCTAAAGCAGGTTTAAGGTCTAGTCATATACGATTTTGTAGAGAATTTCAAGCGCTATCTTTTGATAAAAAAAGGTGTTTGAATCACAGGGGTAATAGAGGAGAAATGTTAAAAATACTATGAGAACAATTCTTTGTGGGCCACCCGTTATTATAAATATGATAAGATTATTTATAGATCAGAAGTATAAAACTTAAATGTATAATAATAATCTAGTTATTTTGTCATTACTTTCATAAAGATTTCATCGGTTCTCGTTAAAGTTATTATCTATGCCGTTATAAGTTTCCCAGTATAGGATATTTATTTTAAGATGTTGAATTTTATATGTTTAGATGTAACTTGAAAAATTTCTACAATATGAGATTAAAATAGTTTTCATAGTTTGACAAACGTAACTATACAAGAGAGCTCGAAATTTCAACAACAAATCTATTTTTTTATTTAGTGGTATCTTGTAGAACATCTGAAATTTTATTAAACAAAACTCAAATGAAAAAGACATAATGATATAAAGGATGTAAAAAGCCTATCAAAGCTAAAAGGACCCCGCCGCAAAAGATCATAAATCTGCCCCCCCCCCCCCCCCTAGATTTCAATTCCAATAGTCTAGAAAGATAGAGCATGAAATTCTGCATATTTTTGTCTATTTACTTATTTCTTTTGTCAATACCAAAAAAAATTTTTTTGGGACGAAATAATCTCTGGGGGGTATATCATTTTTGGGTTTCCCAGATAATAATTATGGTATTCAAAATTTTTCTTTTTATGAAAACTAATAGTGTAGATCGATACAGTTTTTCGTGCTCTACAAAATGGTATAAATAGATAAATTTCAAATTGCTGCAATTAGGGTTTATAAGACTCAAAAATGTAAGAACATATACAAAAAACATATTAAACGATTATTTTTGATAAGTTTCAAGTGAGTTTTCTGGCTAACGATCATTTGCACAAGATAACGACTACCATAGAAAAATTCCTCGTCATTTGATCTACAAAATGGTGTAAGTTTGAAGGAAAAAATTATAGTTCCGAATATAAGATATTCGATGATTACTTTTGAGCAGTCGCTATTTTATTCGTATATCGATGTTTTTTTGGGACAGGTGTAACAGTTTATTTAAATTATTCGAGTTTGTCTATGAAAATGGACATTAGCTTTTCATTGAGTAAGGATAACTACATTAAATAGTGTTCTATGAGCTAGTTCAATAGACGTCCTTAACCGATCTTTACTATACATCAATGTGACTCATCATTACAGCTGTGTAACAGTTACATGTTGAAGTTCTCAGAAAGCAATAAATCTAGTATTTTATAATACTCTGTACTTGTCTTACGTATTCAATTACTAGTAATGGTTTTTAATATTCAGATGTCGTTGATAGCCACTATTCTCAGATAAATGACACTACGAGAAGATTTTCCTGACAGAAGCTGCTCATTCATTCAATGAAATACATGATCACAAGGAAGAAGGAAGTTTTCATTAGCGTCCACAGACAGCAATAAGGTCTCGTTCTTGCGGCTGACCTTTTCACCATTTGTTTTTGACTTTCTAATTTCTCTCCTATATAACTCTGTTAGCGTCAACAGATGGCACTATGTTGACGCTAACTTAGTTGAACTTCGTTCAATTGCTCTTTCCTTGTTATTCTTTCATTTATTGGTGTCTTCTCTTTCGTTCTGCTGTTAATTGGTTTTTTTCTTTCGCTCCTTCTATACTTAGATTTTTCTTTTTCGTTCTGTCTCTTTCTCTTTCGAATTTTCTCAGATTTTGATATAGTTCAATTGCTCGTTTTCCTATCTAGTGGAAGGTTGTATTGGATTATCTCCGAGTCGTCTTCAATTATTATTATTATTATCAGTTGATCTTTCTCCTATCTAGTGGAAGGTTGTATTATATTATCTTCATTTCGTCTTCCATTATCCTTGTTATAAATGTTATCACCATAATAAATTTTCACCCCCTTATATTAAATTTCGTATTCCATTACTCCGTCATCATCAACATCATCATTATTACCAAGTCAATTCTAAGGTAAGATCTTTATACTATTAGGCCCCAATAATAACATATAAAATTTGACCTAACAAACTCATCTTGTGCTTTTGCGGTCTGTTTTTCTCTCTATTTCTTCCTTACGAACCAGTTCATTTGTTACTATTACTATATATCGTGAGCATCCTTTTTTTTCTTCTTCGAATCGTTTAAGATATTATCACTGTGATTATTACAAGTATACTATCAATTTATAAGCCTGATCAGCATATATATATTATCGTCCTCACTCGCGTCGTTTAATTAATCCATTTCAGGTATGAAGCTTTTATGCGTGAATGTTCAGGTTCTTTATATTTAGTAGGGTTTCAAAACTTATCTTTCAGTCGACGTAATTATCGTGCACAAGTATTAGATAGCCAACTTAGATAGTTATCTTTCGGCTTACGTATTTAACGTGGGCATGAGTATTAGATAATCATTTAAATAACTATCTTCCAGCTTACGCATTTAACGTGGGCAGGAGTATAAGATTATTAGAAATTGACATCCTCGTATATTCGATGTATGATTCTGCTCAATTGAGTATTATAAAGAATTATTGAAATGTCGCGTAAGAAATGTGCTTTATGTTCTCACTGGTGTTCTAACTACCGCTCATTATCTTCTTCTTATGAATGGTTTCATCAATATCTTCGATCCAATGGAACGGTATTTGATCAGGACGACTTACATCTTTGCTCTGTTTGCATCAGAACGTTTTATAGCATTAAAGAAACAATGGTATCTTCGTCTACTACTGAACTAATGGACACAATGGAACAAACTAATGCCAATGTAGATGAGGATCGGTTAACTCTGAATAACGTTATTTTTGCTGGTAGTGGGCACAGTAAATGCGTTATTTGCCGTCAAGAAACACGTCATGGGATGATATCGATGCCAAAAAGTGCTCGACTAGATCTACTTATTATTCATTTAATGTACGCACTAAACGACGTTCGTTGTTGTCCATCCCATCTACTCAATAATAATCGTTGATTACCTGATATCGAGATAACTATGGAAAATCGTCAACAACTTGCATCATCCCTCTCATCATCAGAAATGATTGACCTCGTGATTGATTTACTTTCACTCCTTCATGAAGCTGTTACATCTCCTCGTCTTGATTTTCTGGACCCTTCTTTAAATGATGAAGACTACTTGGCCTGGACAGGCTAGACAAAAGCCCAGTTTGATAACATGTTCGATATCATTTCTCCTTATTTACGTTCGTCTTCTAATCGTCATATTCGAAATGCTCTCGCCATGTTTTGGATCAAATTGAAAACAAATTTGTCTTTTCGACAAATAGGTTCTGTGTTTAATATTCCAGGAAACAGTGAAGATCGACGCAAACGAGCTGCTGATGCATTTGATAGCGTTCGTCAATGTTTAATTGAGAAATTCGTACCTCGTCATTTAGGTGTTCAACACTTAACCAGAGAAGACGCCAAAAAGTAAAATACAAGTTTTAGTATTGAATTTTTTGGCAATAATGTGACTATAATTTGGGATGGAACATATCTATATATGGGCAAAAGTAGTTCGCACTTAATCAATCGGAAAACTTATTTTGGGCAAAAGTAAGTTTCTTTTTTGCATCGATTTCAACGTTACAAGTCTCTATTCTAGACATCGCCATTTAATTAAATTCATGTTCCTGATATTACCAAATGGATATATACTTGATACCATAGGTCCATTTTGGGGCACCATGAATGATGCCTCTATTGCAAAGAATATCACCGATACATGTGATATTCTCATGAAGTGGTGCGAAAAAGGTGATACGATGATTGTCGATCGAGGATTCTGCGACGTTATTGAATCTTTTATTGATATGGGATACGAACCGAGAATGCCCGACTTTCTAGCTAAAGGACAAAAGCAGCATACCGTAGAACAAGCAAACAGATCTCACTTGATCACAAAAGTCCGATGGAGGATTGAATCGCACCATGCTCGTATGAAAAAATGGACTTTATTAAGTGGCCGGATTGAAAACGCTTTCATTCCAAAAGTAGCTGATTGTGTACGTATTGTCTCAGCTGCACTTAACTGCTACTGAGGGCAGATTGGTCAGAATACTATCAATAGTGACGATAGCACGCTAGCACAATATATGCGTCAACAAATCAGCCGTAATAATATATTACAAGCTCGTGTTGATCAGGGCTTATTATCTTCCCGCTCTCGGTGGAAAAAAATCGAAGATAGCAATTTCCATTTTCCACAGATATCTCTAAAATGCTTACGTCAATTATTCTTCGGAACATATCAGATAAAAATGGGACGTTCATATGTGGAGGAGCATATGAATAGCGATGGAGATTATATTATTGAAGTGGATAATTCCAACGACAATGTCGTACGCGCAAGTATACATAGTCGACACTCAAACGCTTCAATATATAAAGCTTGGATTCAATTTTCGCTTACCGAGGATCCAATTGAAGCATGGTACTGTCAGTGCATTGTCGGAGCGCGCCATGTCGGGTGCTGTAGTCACGTGGCGAGTATTATTTGGTATCTTGCCTACGTTCGACACAACAACTTCACACCATCTGCAGGTCGTCAAAAATTATTACAAGCCTTAACAAGACAAGAACCACAGACAGAAACAGATACTGATACTGAGTCCAGCTCAGAAGATGAATGAACTATTTACAACAAGGCAACACTTATTTATGTTTCTCTACTGTAAAAGTTTTAACACTTCGATGTTATATACGCTAACATCGGGTAAATAGAAATAACATCATGATCCCATTCATTTAGACTAAATTTATATGAAGAAAAAATGCAGAAGACAAGTACAGAGCATCATAAAATACTAGATTTATCGCTTTCTGAGAACTTCAACGCCTAGTTGTTACAGAGCTGTAATGATAAGTTACATTGATGTATAGTAAAGATCGGTTAAGGACGTCTATTGAACTAGCTCATAGAACACTATTTAACGTAGTTATCCTAACTCAATGAAAAGCTAATGTCCATTTTCATAGACAAACTGGAATAATTTAAATAAATTGCTACACCTGTCTCAGAAAAGCATCGATATACGAGTAAAATAGCGACATGCTCAAAAGTAATCGTCGAATATCTTATATTTGGGAATATATTTTTTTCCCTCAAACTTACACCATTTTGTAGATCAAATAACGAGGAATTTTTCTATGGTAGTCGTTATCTTGTGCAAATGATCGCTAGCTAGAAAATTCACTTGAAACTTATCAAAAATGATCGTTTAGTATGTTTTTTGTATAAGGTTCTTACATTTGTGAGTCTTATAGACCCTGATTGCAACAATTTGAAATTTATCTACGTGTACCATTTTGTAGAGCACGAAAAACTGTATCGATCTACACTATTAGTTTTTATAAAAAGTTTACAAAAGAAAAATTATGAACACTATAATTATTATATGGAAAATCCAAAAATGATATACCTCTCCGAGATTATTTCGTCCTTAAAAATTTTTTTTGGTATTGACAAAAGAAATAAGTAAATAGACAAACATGTGCAGAATTTCATGCTCTATCTTTCTAGACTATTGGAATTGAAATCTAGGGGGTGGCAGATTTATGATCTTATCCGGCGGGGCCCTTTTTCCTGATAGTGTTGTTGGTGGCATTACTATTAACCTGATCTTAACTTTTTGTGGCATAGGACGGCGTTTTTGAAACAATTGAAAACATAGTTCTGAACATCTCTAGCTGCTGTACATCTTCACATGATTTGCAAAATTGGCACAGATATGGTGATAGTCTTTTTATAATAGATTTGAACTTAATCGACATTATCATTTTTTTTTTAAATGTAATATATTGTAATAAATTGAGCATAATGAATAAAATCATATTGTTGTAACTCTAATACATAATAATACATTTAACATAATCAACAATATCATATTGTTTTAATATAATACGTTATAATAGATTGAACATAATCAACATGATCATATTGTTCTAGTTGTTCTATATTAGAGTACATTGAATATATTCAGTATCATTATTTTGTTAAATTGTAACACATCAGAATACATTGAATATAATCAACATCACTATTTTCATTTAATTTAATACATCATAATATGTTAAAAATAAGGAATTTCATTACATCGTCTTACTGTTATGCATTATAATACATTCAGAATTTTTATAGCTATAATGCATTAAAATTCATTAGAAATAATGAATGACCTGATGACGTTTAACTCTAATGCATTATAAGGCATTAAACATAGTCAACATCATAACATTGTTAAAGTATAATGCATTTCAATGTATTTGAAATACTCAGCATCATCACATTATAAAATAATAATGTATTTGAAAAAGCGTCAATGAACATCATAATATGCTTCGATAATAAAGCATTGTAATGCATTAAAATATCAACAATAGTGGATAAGGGAGTAGCATGTGATAATAATGCATTATAATGCATTAAAATATGATTAATGGTGAATAACAGAGTATCATTTAATAATAATGTATTATAATGCATTAAAATATCGACAATAGTGGATAACAGAGCAGCATGTGATAATAATGCATTATAATGCATTAAAATAAAATTACTAATTTAGATCAAAATATCGTTCAATAATAATGTATTATAGTAGACTGACAACTAATTCATTACAAACACAGAAGAAAAATAATAGTGAGAAAAGAAAAATATTATTCATAATTTGAGACCTATCGATTTATTTGTTTCAAACAACTAAACAAGGTATGTATGAATACGACAGAGCTGTACGAATTAAGAACAAATGAACATTTGACCTAAAGTTGGTAATTAGTACAAAGGAAGCACTATAATATGTGTAATTTCTATTAATGAAAAGATGATCAATTATGTTTATTTTAGTGGAGTAATGAGCAGATTATTTTGATTGAATATATAAGGCTATGCTATCGTATTCAGAGTTTTCTTATTTACTCGCTTGAAAAGATAATTCGAAAGGCCTCGCGTTATTCATATTCTTCTTACTATTTTTCTTTCTTTTGTTTTTTTTTCTCCTTCTTCTCTTATAATTTTTGTATTGTATTACAAATAATAAAAATATTAAAAAACAAAGAAATAAATAAATAATAAAAAATAATAAAAAAATAAACAAAAAAAGTCATTATATTATTATCTATTTTTATTCTCATTTATTATTAAAATATAATCGTGTTGACTTGTCAAAATAAAAAGAACAGGCATACTCCTATTACAGATATTAGTAACCGCGCGCAATAGGCTTCAGATTTACTTAACAATAAAAAAACCAACTTGAACAGTATGAAGAATATGAACTCGACTGCTATACAATATTTCAATGCTTTCATAATTATTTGAAAAAAACTATTACATATTTGTTACAGTTCTTAATGGTGTAATCGTTGACTTATGTTATAATTTAAACTTCTATGTTAAAAACCAAGGATGAAGAGTAGTAATATTTATTGATCTATCATAGCACTTATATAATCAACATGAGAAGCATGATTTGATCGTATTATCAGTTTGAAAACTAAACAATGTCATCTTTTATGGATTGATTGAGATATATAGTAGCGTGATAAGAGCTGCTGACCCATATAAACTGTATTATTGTAATAGTCTTATTCATGACATAGTAGATGGTGAACAAAAAAAATAATTTCGAATTACAAAAAACAAAACAAAAATTACTGTTACCGAGTACATAGCAACAACTAAAAATAAAATCCGCCGCTCACGAACGAAAAAGATAATTTCTGTTTCAAATGTAGAAGTAAATAATAAATTCTGGCTCTTGTCATCGATTGTTAGTGAAAACAACCACAGTCGACACGAAATTTTTCAGTTTACAGATGATGTATCAGGATAATAACGTTGAAGGGTATACGTGAGTTCCACATTTCAGCTCCAAAGGAGCTGTCCTAGCAAGCTTTTTTCACACATATCATGATTAATTTTCACTGCTTCATAGCTCACTGTATTGCAAATAATCTTCCATTCATTGTGATGCCGGCATTTCAATTTCGTGCAACAAGGAAAATTCTAAAAATACGCAAATTATTTCAAAGAATTCTTTCTTTAATCCGCTTGCTTGAAGAAATCATGAATAATAGTTAACCAAGGACGATGATTTATTGTTTAACTTACCTTTTGCCATTATAACTAAATAATACGTCATTACGTTCGATTCTTTTTTCTTCCATTTAAAGACATCAAATTGAAGTAATAGTTTCATACTCAGGAGAAATCTATTTTATTTCCGTTTTGTGAAAAATTTGCGAAGAAAACAAAAGAATTTTATGATAGATTTTCAAAGACTCTTACTTCACAATATTGTAAATAATGATTCGCTGAGCATAATGAGTTCTTGATTCTGTTTGGATGCTATAAACTGGAAAGAATCTTTTAATCGTTTGGGAAGATTGTTGTGAGTCGTATTCCAATAAAAATTCGAATATTTTTTGAATACATATCATGAGTCATCTTCACTTCTTCATAGTTCACTGTATTGCAAATAATCTACGATTCACTGGCATGCTGACGTTTGAATCTCGTTGGAATAGGAATATTCTAAAAATACGAAAATTTGTTCAAAGATTTTTTTTTAAATCGACTTACGTGAAGAAATTATGAATAATAGTTTCAACATCGGTGGGTTATTTTTAGCACAACTTTGATGATTATAAAGTAAATAGTGCGTGATGACGTACGATGTTTTTCATTCTTTTTAGGGTTGTAAATTTAAGAATAATTCTTTTGATATTTAGAAGGATTTTTTTCTGATCTAGTTCGGTGGAAAAGGTGCAGATTATAGTCTATGGCTTTCGATAATAGATTTTTAATGCGTTATGGTCCAGTGTATTAAAAAAATAGTCAATTGAAACCAGAGATGTTGTGTGGATCTACGTCAATTGGTATAATCCTTAAAATAGAAAAATTAGTCGAAGGATTTTATTCTCAATCGACTTCAATGAATAAATTGTGAAGAATACTTTACTGAAGACGATAGTTCATTTCCAATCCTGCTTGTTAGTATATACGCAATAATACAGGACTGTGTACGATTTGTTTGGATTCTGTTTGGTGTTATATTGTTGAATTAGTATTTTATTCGTTAGAATAAATTCTTTCTAATACAACTTCGTGGAAAATTGCGAATAATAGTTGACTGCTATAAATGATGGATTTCAATTTGATTTCATTCACTATTTGCTCAATATTATTTGAGGGAGCACGATTAGTTGCTTGCCACAATTTAAGGGTGTAAAGCTGAAATAATATTATAAGCATTTGTGTCAACGCTTCTATATTGAATTTCGTTAAAAGAATTGTGATCTTTGGTTTATGGTTTCTGAAGATGTTTTTTCGATGCCTATCACGGCATAATGTGTTGGATAACAATTTAATCGATGCGAGGAGTCGTTATTAGTCAACTCTGAATAATGAAAGTCACATTAATAGTTCGATCAGAACGGTAGACTCTTGATTATCGATCTCGTGTTAATGAAGTCGAAACTTTTGTTTTATCAGTGCGGGCATGCTTTTTTTGGATATAGATGGATGAATGGAATTGGAAATAAGACTTGTAAGGCACGGTGATGTGTTTTCAGTGGGCTTCAAGTTTTATATGTTCAAAAGAAGTTGCTATAGTATGACGTTACTGTCGAATAGACTTCTGTTAGTTAAATTGTAAATAATCTTTCTGCAGTAGGATGATTGCTTCGGTTTCGTTATTAGATTATATGGTTCCAAATAATACTTCTTAACGTCTATTATAGTTTTTAATTCACGTCTGGTTGTTAGATTCGAATGAATGCTCATCAACTGGAACTGTTAGAGTTCAGTTCCCTTTTTATCTCGAAATACCGAAGATTTTTGTCGTCCAACTATGATTTCGTTCTAGTTGTCTTCAAGTGGTGAAATGCGTAATAGTAGTTTTATCAATCTGATGTTTGTTTCACTTATGTTCGAATCGCAAAACGATAAATTGTGTAGGCGATTTTTTTAATGTATATGCGCATCGATTAAGCTGTTCGAACACTGAGGTATAGAGCAAGCAAAGCTATAGTAAATATTGGTAAAGAAAAGGCTTGATTGGAGAAAAATATTGATGTGAAAAAAATATTGATGTGAAGAAAAATATTGATGTCAAAAATATATTGATAGCAAAAAGAAAACGTAATTTTTTCAACCTTATCTGTTGACGCTTCATGTACACGGATCAGTGAACAATAGTCCATCGAAATTTTGAGATGTATATAAAGCTATGGTTGTGCTGTAGCATTTCACATGTTAATAGCATTTATATAATAAAGTATTATTGTCTTCGTGTTTACTGCAGATTATCATCAACACAAATAGTCAAGGTATGTATTGCGATTTTCTCTTCGTTGCAGTCGTGTTCCAGTTATATATGATGTGGTAATTAGGTCGATCTGAAAAGAATGATAGAAGTGTTGTATTTCCGTATATGAAACGTGAAGAAATTCTCTTGCTTACAAGTACTGATAGCAGAAATGTTGCCTTTTTCTTATATTCTATTCGATTACTCTCCTACTAATATTATAAAAATAAAACTCCGATAAGAGGTATTATCGTGTACGACTAAGCGACAACATTAGACTGTAATAACATTCATGTGTATTTTGTTTTTTCTTCTTTATTCTTCTGCTCTCTTGTCTTTGTCTTTTTTCTGTTCTCTAGCGCTTAGTCATGACTAAAGGCATACGTATTGAGGCACTAGCCTTGTTTGTTTTGTTTGTATGGTTTTTTTCTTCTCTATTCTCGAAACAGATAACAAGCAAGAAAGTGAATTACACTTTTATACAGTTCGCAAACAAATGATCCGATAAATGGATCCAACGAATCCAGTTATTTGTGAATAACCACAGCGATAAGTCTGAGGATTTGATAAGATAAAAACTTCCTGAACCTTTTTCTGCATTTTCTCTGCTCTATTATTGTTAATTTTTTTTTCTATACTCTAATCCGTTCGAACGGCAAAGTGTTAGTATATTCGAAAACCGAAGATGAACAAGTGAGAGAAGACAAAGAGAAGGAACAAACAGAAAAAGAATACATATGTATAATAATGGGATGTGATATTATAGTCAAGTTTCACATGAAAGCAGTTATTGTTCAAATTTTATTATTATGATATTAGTTAAACAGTAATCGAATAGTTCATAAAAATAGAGCATTATTTTTTCTCTCACTACATTAAAACAAGAAATTTCATCAGGTTTATTTATAGAGAAATAACGTATTTGCGTCGATACTTTTATATTGCCCTGATAATATTTTGCTTTAAGGTTTAAAGTATTTTTTCTCATGATTTGTATTTACAAACAAATTATTTCTATTTAATTAATAATTTCTTAAGTCACAAATTCAATAAAATTTAAGGAATGAACTTATTCTATTTCTTTTTCATATATCATCCCTATCAGACGAACTGGAGAAAAAACACATATAAAGCGCATTGAAATTTTAACAAAAATAAAAACGTAAAATGTTTATCTTCTGACAAGTTCGCGACGTAGAAAAGTTTCCGCACAATTGAATATCCGTTTCAAAATCTAACGCCTCATGAACACATTTCTTGTGCACTTTTTGCAATTTTGTTGTCCTTGCAGTCTCACCACGTGTTTGCACCTTTTTCTTCTTTATTCGTCTCACCGAGATGAAGGATGAAAAAGAAAAGGGATAATCTATTTCATGTAAAGTTTAATTAATTGCAAATTAAGTGGGAAAAAAACGTTTATATGCAATGAATTACAAGACAAATTATATATGAAAAAACATAATAATGATGAAAATTTATGTTTTTTTTATATATATAAACTACAAAACAAATATATTTTATTCGTTTCAGTTATAATTTACTGCAAAGTTAATGTTTGAATCATCCAACTCCAAACTGAGTACAAATTGACATCCCTGAAACTATAAACAAAATTCATATTTCAAATAAATATTAATCATGATAATTTAGGTTTGTTTTTAAATATGAAAGTTGGCAACTTCTGGTTAAAAAATATTGATAATGAGTAGTATTTTTTTCGATCTAAATTATAATTACTAATACTACACATCTATTTCAAATTTACATTAGCACTGATGTAATCTTTACATAAGAGATATTGAAAATGAAAATAAATTTATATTGTCAACAATTGCTAACCAAAATTTGTATTGAAAAACTCCATAAAGAGAATTATATATATACTTAGGTCATTCCAAAAGTAGTAGCGGAGGTATATCAATTCCTTATAGAAAGCTCTGAGAAACTTTTTTTCTATATAGTCTGATAGAGAAAAGAAAACTGTGTTTTTCTATGCTATTCGATCATACTTTAACTAATATCATGATAATAAATTTTTGATAAGACTTTTTTCGTTAACATGTTTGCTCGTTGTAAGTTGTATATCGCAGTTTTCAATTCCTTATTAGTTGCATTAACAATCAAAATATGGCATAAGACGCAGCGTGGAAAGCTCTACAATTTCCATAAGACCACTTATTTTCTAGTTGTCCATTTTGTTCTTAAAATAGACTAAATTTTGAGTGATCAAATTTCGACCATGAAAAAGATAACATTTTTGATACACGACGAATTCATTTTTTGTTATCTGATCATTTTATTATCTGATATGCTTTATTAAAAGAAAAACAAAATACACCAGAAGATGCAGCGTAAAAAGCTCTACGATTTACATAATAAAGTTTATTGTAATTGTTTTGAAAAAAAGGAAAATTCTATGCGATCAGTTTTTGCAACGGCCAAAGTTCGATCACTCAAAACTTTATCCATTTTGAAAACAAAAAGTGCAACTAGAAAATAAGTGATCTTGTGAAAATTGTAGAGATTTTTACACTGGATCTTATGGCATATTTTGGTTGTTAATACAATGTATTAGTGGACTAAAAAACTAACCCGTCTGATCCATTGTGAGCTATTACAACGAGGGAACCTGTTAACGAAAAAAGTCTTATCAAAAATTTATTATCATGATATTAGTTAAAGTATGATCGAATAGCTTAGAAAAATACAGTTTTCTTTTCTCTATCAGACTGTATAGAAAAAAATTTTCTCAGAGCTTTCTATAAGGAATTGATATACCTCCGCCACTACTTTTGGAATGACCTAAGTATATATATCCAGGTGTTTGCAAAAAAACTTGGAAAAAAATTGTTTTTTCTAAAAAGGTTTTTCTCTCCTATTATAAGTAACTACAAAAGTCATTTTTTGAGGACCAAGCCCTCGACAGATATACTACACTTTGTATATATAGAAGTGCGATTTTTTTCCTTTTCGATATTTTTATAAGCCAATCAAAAAAATATGAATTTATGCTGTTGTATAGTACTCGACGTGGGCTATCTATCACACTATAAAACAATTCGAAGAGCACGTGTATAGAAGAAGATGTCTATGAAAGAAGGTTTCCAAGTTTTTTTGCAAACCCCTGTATATGTGTTCTATGCTCTCTGTCAACGGTCTCAGACAATTCTATGTCTTCTGTCGAAAATAGGAGAACAATTTTGTTCTCAAATCTTTTTGGTCGATTCCTTTAGGTAATCAGAATTCAGAGCCTCTTTTCTCGTAGAAGGTGTTAGATAGGCCTGAGGTTGCCAGAGCAAATCGGTAGCAGTTAAAATTCTCTCTCCGACTGATGACTCATACTATCGCCTGAAATGATGAGTAAGCGAAAAAATTCGCCTCGAAATTTGATTGTCTAGTTGTATCAGTCAACCGAAGATGGATCAGCCGCGCCAGTCAACATTCGTATATAGACAGATGTAGTGCGCCTATTCCCACCCTCTCTTAAGAAAATAGACATGTATAGTTAGCCCCTTCTCCTCCCCCCCCCCCCTCCATTCCAGGCCTCCATTTCACTATGAAATTGAAAGACCTTTTTCTCTTTCAATTCAAACTGAATTCAAATAGATCATTGTATGCGATTTCGTACGTTTTTATTGAAAAGACTCTGTTCATAGAACTCCTGAAATAGCAATTTTGTGCTGTCTTTACAGATGCACAAAGATCCATGAATGTTATTTATAATAAGCTTTTTTACGTTTTGATAAGTCAGAAAAAGACGTTCTTTCGAGACTCTAATTGTTTTATACTACGATAGCTTTGTCCGTTTGTCTCCCATTCGTGACGGTGATAAGAATAGTGTTACATGCTCAAAAATATAATAAATACTACAATAGTTCTACCTACACTGTCTTGTGTTTCATATGTTTCGAACGATCGAATTTCAAAGTCACATGATCTAAGTTACTTAATTAGAGTTAGTTTGTTTTTGCAAACTTTGTGTCTTTTTAGATTCTTAAACAAATAGTATTTGCAGTGATTAAAGATAGAAAGGAAATGATCAAAGTTCCTTCCTTATGTCTTTTCCTATATTGGTTAATTATCGATGTAACAGCGCTACCCGTCAAAAAATCTCTCTTCGGTCCTACCCTCGATAGCTGGCCAAGAAACGTAGCTAAGAAATTGAACAAGATGATTATACACAATGCACATTGTGGTTCCTATGCCTGTTTCGATGCCGATCAAACAAGTTATCAATGGGATTTGGAAGAATCTACATTTGCCTATCTTGAGATGAAAAACGTTTTAACACGTCAAAAACTTGATCCGGCACTGATACTCGTCCCATTTCTAGATACAAAGGCACATAAGGAAAGTCTCTTCTCTTACTACAGTCGCCTCCGTACTGATATCGATGCTAGTGTCGGTATTAATTGGATGGCACAAGCATTCTCTGGCATGACTCTAAAAGAACTCAAAATCTACGTTGATGAAATGCTGCAGTCAAACACTGGTGATACAAAGATCAAAACTATTTTGACAAAATTGAGCAACAACTCTATCATTCAAACCGAGTACGATGCACCTATACCAAAACTTTACAGAGCTCAACAAGAACTCTATAATTGCCTTATGGCAAATGGAATTGAGGTCTATGTAATTACAGCTTCACATGAAGAACTAGTCCGTATGGTCCTGTCTGATCCAAAATATGGTTACAATGTCAAACCGAAAAATGTGATTGGAATGACAACAATCCTGAAAAATGGTACTGCGATCACCACATCTCGAAAACAGATTACAGATAATACTTATAATCAGCAGCAAAATTTAAATTTAAAATTAACTTCCTATATATGGTCTCCTCAAGTAATGTTCGCTGGAAAATACGGCGCAATTTTGACCTATATAAGTCAATGGAAAATGCCAATCCTTGTCGCAGGTGACACACCCGCCAGCGACGGTTATATGCTGTTTCACGCCTATAATCAACAACAAGATACACTTCGTCTCTGGGTAAATCGAAACGATGCCTATCTAACTCTAATTCAGCAGATGCAAAATCAGCACGCTCAAGAACAAAAAGAAAATGGGCTTATAGTCACGGCTGATAAAAACTGGATATATGTAAAGCCGAATGACCTTGGGCCCATAACACCGATGTGATCAATGACTCAGGTGCTGAAATAAGAATTTTTTGATTATAATTGATGAAACAAACTAAACTGATTAAACTAAATAAACTGATTTTTTTCTCTCGTTTTTTTATTTAAAAGACAACCCATGGAAAATCCACACATACCGAATAGGGGTGTTATTTTATTACTTACTAATTGAAATAAAGATAAATACGATCTTTATTCTTTAAAAAATAAAAAATAAAAATCTTTATATTTATAAAATAAAGATGAATAAATCGTCTATTTTTGAAAAATAAAATATAAAGATAAAAAATGGAAGATATTTTTCTATGAGTTAAAAAGAAACAAGTCCATTCTATAATAAAAGGATATGTCAAGTAAAAGCTTATTCGTTAAATATATTACGTCGGTCGCAAAATCGAATGTGCAGAATAAACACGTTAAAAACAAAACGATGAACTCATTATTTTTGTATGACGTACTTTCTTTAAAAAAATCTGCCTCTCTCATATAACTGAACTCCAGCATTATAGGCAGCCCTCAAATGAAATCATACCAGCAATTCTTTTAAATCTATCTTTATTTTAACAAAAGGCTGATCAAAATGAAGTTGAGGCTTTGATTGTGAGGAGTATTTTATTTTGTCGATGCAGCTTTAATCAATGTTCATCCGATTGTCTGTTATTAGTTTCGATCGTTTAATAATTTTTTCTCGACAAGAACATAAGCAAAGACTGCAAGTTCACCGTTTTACCTTATAATTTTTTCAACTTCATCGTAAAAAATATTAACTACAGTAATTAATTATTCAATATCTATCTTTCTCTTCTCCTTGAAGGATGTCTTGAAATACGAAGTTTCGATTTCTTTCAATATAGGACGTAGCAATACTATAAGACAAGTTCATCCGAATATAATAAACATATAAATCTGTCTCGTGTCGTATCTTCATAATTAGATACCACCTATTTCATATACCTATATATGAGTTAAAAGTATGATATGGCTGCAGCTTTACTAGATTCACATGGGCTAATAATTTATTCCTGTATATAATAACATGTACAAAAATTGAATATGCTTAGCATTATCTTAGCATGGAACTATTGAAAAAGATTTATTCAGCATAAACATTATATACACGCATATTCGGTCACCCACATATGATGGCAAGTTCAACATCGATCCCAAGGAGAAAAAAGTGAGCTCTGGCTCCTAACAGGACCTACCATGAGCCAGGATCAAATGATTCGCTTTTTCCTCTTTGATCAGATCAGTGGACAGTAGGCTATCCCTCAATGTGTTACTTTCTCGTAGGACTCTTGAACAGGTGCCAAGTAATCAATCATCCAAGAATCATCGTCCGCTAATTATTCGAACAGAGTGACCATCTCCCATAACTTTTCACTACTGA
>CAJNOL010003002.1:0-28190 GCA_905250125.1 Rotaria sordida | reverse complement strand
TGGCCCGCAAGCGCCATAAAAACTTTCGAACACGTTGGTGAAGTAAGATTGAACATAATTTGGTCTTGTTTCATTTTTTCATGTATCCTAGCCGAACTTCTTGTCTTTAAAAATTTTTTTTATTATATAAAAGCAAACTAATCTTGAAGAGGATCTGTGTCATTCGTACTTATGAAAAGGCTTTTCAGCCTTTGAAAATCTTATCGAACACAAATTCTAATTCAGATTAGAGTACTTTTATATAATGTGACATATTTACAAGATGTAGTTTTAGTCGAGAACAGGCAACTCATTTTAGATTACTAATCCATGGTGAAGGTTTCTTAAATAGTTAGTTTCTCTATTCCTAATTGCTTTGTCTAGCTTGTTCTCTTTTCATTTTGTCGCAATACGTATTCATGCTTTTCACTTTTTTTATGATTCTTATTCGTTTTTACATTTAATCATCATTTATACTTGCTTTAACATTTTTAATAAATAGTTTATATGAAAATACAGCAAAGATTTGTGAATTTATTGAAGTAATTGTTTTTCAAGTTAATAAAAAGGTAGAATGCTGCAAAATTTTCACGCCATGGAGTTTATCAATCTCATCAAGAGTAGTATCACTGCATCTTATACCTGCGAAAAGGATATGGGGTGTAGGTGTGGGTGTAGATATGTTTACATAAGAATAATTCCAAGCATTATACGACACGTTTCAACTATTGCTTAGATAGTCATCATAAAGTATGTTCGGAATTAAAACTACATAAATATAATAGAGAGGAATATAACAAAACCTATATATTGAAATAAACTATATGACAGTCGAAAAAGACTATCAACAAGTAAATTTCAAAGGTTTACGATATATATTTTCAACTAATTAGAAACAAATCGGTCTATATGCCTATCATATAAATCAACCTGCTGTTCTCAACTCTTGCTTTTCAGCAATCGATCAAGTCAAACAATAGAATTGTAAATAAATAAATCTGCTTAAATTAAAATAATGAAAAACTGCAGAATTAACTTCGCTGATGCGTTTTGTGTTATTTATTAAAATATTGAAACACTCATCAGGGCTCTGTATTTACAATTAGAAGCAAAAAAGCAAAAATTAAAACGGAAAGATTAATATGAAAAAATTTAAATAAAATGTAAACAGAATAATGAAAAGAAAAAGGAAAATAGGCACATATTAAGAGATGGTTTTAATCAATATTTGGTAGTAAATCAACTGAAAAACAGATCGATTTATATTTCTATAACAGAAATCAATCTGCTAGTCTCAACTTTTACTTTTCAGCAATCGATTTCCTGTTGAAAATCAAATTAAAATTGAATAAATATAAATAAATATACTTGAATGAAAATAATAAAAGAAGTGCAGATTATTTTTGCCGACGCGTTTCATGTTATTTATTTTAATAATGAAACATTCTTCAGGGCTCTACATTAGCATTCCTTAAGCATAAGTAAAAAGCGAAATTTTAATATTAAAAATTAAAAATTAAACTTGAAAATTAACATGAAAATTGAAAAAAGGCCAATTTAATCGAAATCAAAATTAAATTCAGAATGAAAGTTGGAATTGAATACAGTAAAAAGATGTAAGTCAAAAGCGAAACTGAAATAAAACCATAAATTGAATTGAACAAGATCAAATAATTCTGAACGAAGTTCAAACTAAATCACATCAAAACATGTTCTATGATTTGAATATTTAAAACAATCACCTAAATTTTGCTGGGTAACTTAGATAGAAAACAGACCGATCTATATCTCTCTGATACAAATCAATCTGCTAGTCTCAACTCTTGCTTTTCAGCAACCAATGAAGTCGTAATTGATTTGAAAAATTGAATATCCGTGCTTTACGAAATAATAAAAAGAGAATGCAGAGTTTAATTTCGCCGACGCGTTTCATGTTTATTTTATTAAAATAATAAAACACTCATCAGGGCTCTGCATTGCAAAAACACAAATTTTAAAACAATTCATATCATACTTAGACGCTAATTATAACTTTAACTACGTTTAAGACACAAATATAACAATAATTATAATGAAAGCTACGCAGTGACATGAAAAAACAAAATTAACAACTAATAAAAATTCAAATACATAAAAAGTTAATAAAAATACAAAACTACAAAACTAAGTTTGTTATTGCTGTTGTCGATATATATACTATATTTCGCAAGATACGAAAACATCGTTGCTCGACTATTATGGCAATGAAAATTGAAATTATTTTTCTTCTTGTTTTGCTTCACATTATTATAATTACTATTATAATCATAGTAAAAGAAGGCGAACACTGACGATGTCTTTGTTGATTTTTTTCGTTCTTGCCAGAAAGAGAAAAAAGGAGAGGCAAGACATCCAACCCATTTACATTCAAGTGGTTGTGTAGATGAAAAGCAAACGAAAGTTGGAAAGAATAACCATAAAATAATGTCGTTGCATTTTTTCTCTTTCATTTGCTGTTGAGAACCATATTTTCAATTGATACTAGGTGGAGTTTGTTTCTGAGTGTCAACGAAAAAGAAAAAACATATCCACATGTGACGTTGTAGAAAAATCTCAAAAAACACCCCATATTGAATGCATAAATAGAAAGGTGATACCTGTCCAAGCAACAATCTATTATTCACATTACTCCATTACTAATCGAACAGCAAACATTATATCGGCAATGAGTCGACATCAAAGACAACGCATGGCTGAAAATTACTTGGTCATATGGGTCGATGGAAACGTCGACATGGCAAATGAAGATGTCCAAAATACACTAGTGCAATTGCGCGGTATCGTCAATCAAGTCGAGCTATGCACCACGGCTGAACAATGTGTTCAACAGCTCGATGAAAATCATGAGGAAACATCATTTGTTATTTCCTCGGGTTCACTTGGACAACATCTAGTCCCAGACATTCATGGCATGACAAAAGTGGATACAATCTACATATTTTGTGGCAACAAACAACACCATGAAGAATGGGCCAAAAATTGGACAAAAATTAAAGGTGTTTACACATCAATCAAACCAATATGTCAGGCCTTGGAAAAAGCTGTTAAACAATGTAATCAAAATAATATCTCGGTCAGTATTGTCGGTGTTAATGAAGGAGGTTCTAGTGAAAATCTCAATCAGTTAGAACCTACCTTCATGTATTCACAAATATTCAAGGAAATTCTCCTTGATGTGGAACATGGCCAAGAAGCTATCAACGACTTGGTCAAGTTTTGCCAAGACCAATATCAAGGCAATACCAAAGAAATCAAAATTATTAATGAATTTCGACGTGAGTATAATCCAACATTGGCACTATGGTGGTATACACGCCAATGTTTCACATACAAAATGCTCAATCGAGCATTACGCACACTGGATGGTGACATCATCATCCGAATGGGATTTTTCTTGTGCGATGTTCATCGACAAATCGAACATTTACACAAGAAACAGGTCAGTCTCTATAAAGGGAAGACATTTCTAGTTTACCGGGGCCAAGAATTATCAACAGAAGACTTCGAAAAACTCTCAAAAAACAAAGGTGGACTTATTTCATTTAATGCTTTTCTATCCACCAGTAGAAATCGTGAAGTCTCCCTCTATTTCGCTGGAAGTAACTTGGAAGCAACCGATATGGTCGGTGTCCTTTTCCAAATGACCATAGATCCCACAATCTCATCGGCTCCATTCGCCTCCGTCCAGGAGCAAAGCTATCTCAAGGAAGAAGAGGAAATTCTCTTCTCCATGCATACAGTTTTTCGAATTGGTGACATTCGAAAAATTCACTTGACAAGTCCACTTTATGAAGTGGACCTAAAACTTACGTCAGACGACGACCAACAGCTCCGCCGATTAACCGATCGTATACGAGAAGAGGTCGATGGCAATGGATGGTATCGAATGGGTACATTGCTGCTCAAAATTGGTCAATTCGACAAGGCCGAACAACTGTATATCGCACTACTAGAACAAGCATCCGACAATAGTGATAAGGCATATATCTATAACCAGCTTGCATGGGTGAAAAAGGACCAAGGACAATACAAAGAAGCAGTTTTGTTTTACGAAAAATCCCTCAAAATCCACCAAAAAGCTCTCCCAGAAGATCATCCTTCATTGGCTCCCACCTACGGCAACATCGGTCTAGTGTATAACAACATGGGTGACTACTCGAAAGCACTTGAATTTTACGAAAAAGCACATCAAATTTACAAAAAAGCTCTGCCTCCAAATCATCCTTCATTGGCGACTTCCTACAACAACGTCGGTGGAGTGTATCACGATATGGGTGACTATTCGAAAGCACTAGAATTTTACGAAAAAGCACATAAAACCTACGAAACAGCTCTACCTCCGAATCATCCCTCGCTGGCTACTTCCTACAACAATATCGGCCTAGTGTATAACAACATCGGTGACTACTCGAAATCACTTGAATTCACTTGAATTTTACGAAAAAGCACATAAGATTAAAGAAAAATCTCTGCCTCGAAATCATCCGGAATTGGCTACTTCGTACGGCAACATCGGCCAAGTGTACAACAACATGGGTGATTACTCGAAAGCACTTGAATTTTACGAAAAAGCACATAAGATTAAAGAAAAAGCTCTACCTCCAAATCATCCGGAATTAGCTACCTCGTACGGCAACATCGGTGAAGTGTATAACAACATAGGCGACTACTCGAAAGGGCTTGAGTTTTACCAAAAAGATCTGGAAATTACGAAAAAAGCTCTGCCTCCAAATCATCCTTCATTGGCTACTTCCTATAACAACATTGGTTTGGTGTATTACAACATGGGCGACTATCCGAAAGCACTTGAATTTTACGAAAAAGCAAATAGAATCTACGAAAAAGTTCTGCCTCCGAATCATCCATCATTGGCTAAGGCCTATGGCAACATCGGTCAAGTGTATAACAACATGGGTGATTACTCAAAAACACTTGAATTTTACGAAAAAGCACATAAAATCTACGAAAAAGCTCTTCCTCCAAATCATCCCGATTTGGGCTTCTCTTACAACAACATCGGTTCTGTATATGGAGACATGAATGACTACTCGAAAGCACTAAAATTTCACGAAAAAGGTCTCGAAATTTACGAAAAAGCTCTACCTCCAAATCATCCTGATTTGGGTTTCTCATACAACAACATCGGTCAAGTGTATAATAATATAGGTGATTACTCGAAAGCACTTGTATTTTACGATAAAGCACTTAAAATTAGAGAAAAAGCTCTCCTTCCCAATCACCCTACTTTGGCTACTTCTTACAACAACATTGGTCAAGTGTATAATAAGATGGGTGACTACTCGAAAGCACTTGAGTATTACGAAAAAGCACTCAAAATAAGTAAAAAAGCTTTGCCTCCAAATCATCCTGATTTGGCTACTTCCTATAACAACATTGGTTTGGTGTATAACAACATGGGCGACTATCCGAAAGCACTTGAATTTCACGACAAAGCGCATAAAATCTATGAAAAAGCTCTGCCTCCGAATCATCCCGATTTAGCTATTTCCTATAGTGACATCGGTCTAGTGTATAACAACATGGGTGACTATTCAAAAGCATTTGAACTTTACGACAAAGCACATAAAATCTACGAAACAGCTCTGCCTGCGAATCATTCCCATTTAGCTACTTCCTATAATAACATCGGTACAATGTACAAAAACATGTGCGACTACGCGAAAGCACTTGAATGTTATGAAAAAGCACTCAAAATAAGAGAAAAAGCTGTATTTCCCAATCATGGAGATTTGGCTATTTGCTATGGCACGATCGGTCAAGTATATAACGACATCGGTAACTACTCGAAAGCATTTGATTTTCACAACCAAGCACATAAAATCTTCGAGAAAGCTCTACCTCCAAATCATCCTCATTTGACTACTTGCTACAATAATATCGGTCAAGTGTATTATAGCATGGGAGACTATTCAAAAGCACTTGACTTTTACGAAAGAGCATATAAAATAAGAGAACAAGCTCTACCTTCAGATCATCCCGATTTGGCTATTTGTTACGGTAGCATCGGTCAAGTATATAACGACATAGGTGACTATGTGAAAGCAGTCGAATTTCACGACAAAGCGCGTAAAACATACGAAAAAACTCTGCTTCCGAATCATCGCCATTTGGCTACTTGCTACAGCGATATCGGTACAGTGTATAACAACATGGGTGACTACTCGAAGGCACTTGAATTTTAAGACAAAGCACATAAAATCTACGAAACAGCTGTGCCTGCGAATTATTCCCATTTAGCTACTTCTTATAATAATATCGGTACAATGTACAAGAACATGGGTGAATACTCGAGAGCACTTGAGTTTTACGATAAAGCACTCAAAATAATCGAAAAAGCTCTATATCCTAATCATACAGATTTGGCTGCTTCTTATGGAAACATCGGTCAGGTGTATAACAATATGGGTGACTTTTCAAAAGCACTTGAGTTTCACGAAAAAGCACTCAAACTAAGAGAAAAAGTTCTTTCTCCAAATCATTCCCATTTGGCTATTTCAAAACATGATATCGGTCTTGTGTATGAAAATATGGGAGAATACAAGAAGGCAAGCCAATGTTACGAAGATGCTGTTAATATTGCACAACTTTCATTACCGTCGAATAACTTGGACATTCATTTGTATAGACAACGCTTGCAGGATGTAAAAAAGAAGATATAAATTTGTTTTTTACTTACCTGTTCAATAAACTGATTCCAATTACTATACACTTTTCCAGCATTCTTGATTCTCTCTGCTGACGCGCACGACTAGAAAGACCCTTTGTGGTCCTGAAGGGTGTGGGCGTCTGTGTGGTTGTGGCTGTATATGTGGGTGTGGATGTCCGTGGGGTTGTGGCTGCAGATGTGGGTGTGGGTGGATGAAGAGAAGACCCACACCCACAATCTGTTACGAGACAAATCGTTCCTTATGAGTTTGAATCATGATGCTAAATTTCAAGTCCAGCTGATTGTGACAACGGAACGCAAGAAAGAAATTCAGCTATTTTTCTTCGTGCACATGCAGAACGCAAGAAAATCTCGGGATTGAAAGGGTTAAGGGAACAAGAATTTAAGTTTATCTGCCAAAAAATCTTTCGATTCAGTTTAAGTTCAAATATTTATCTATACTATTTCTTGATTAAAAGTATAGCCAAGTCATTTTTAATAGCATTTTATTTGTTTATCTAATAATACAGTTAAATATATACACTCAATATAAATAAAAAATATTGAACTATTTTTCAATTTTGATCCATTTATCAAATGATATTAAAAAAAGAGATAGCCATTGGACTGGACTATACACAGTCAACGTGTAATCGTCTATCTTTTCTATTCCCGTGTTGTCAATAAGAGAAAACAACTAACACATATCTTTACCTTGAACAAATGAATAAATTACGAAACAAATTTCATTTTACTAAAACAATTTTAACAGCTTCATCGTAAACAAGAATAATAATTCATCAACGAAATAAATATAAAAAGTTTGCTTGTCTTTTTTTAAGTTTCATCAAATAAAATACCTTATTCAACTTAAATCATTTTTTATTTTCTCTAATGTATTTCCATTATTTTACAAAGTATACAAGTTATTAACAATATCAAGTAATATTCAATTAGTTTAATACACGAATCTTTTTTAATTCCAAATTTCAAGAAAAGTCTTTTTTTTGCATTGTCCATCAATAAATAAAAAACATCAGAGAATATTAGAATTATCAACTGATAGTTCCTTTTATGTTTCAAGAGTTTTTGATATAAGATCAGTTTTTTTAAAGTTACACACACATCTATAGGAAACAATTTTAGAACAAAGAAATACTCAATTAAATAATAATTTTTTTTTAATAATTGAAAGCTAAAAAAATTATTTTTATTGTTTATTATTTACGTCGGAACAAAAGCAACAACTTGAAAAATCAACATTGGACAATGAAGAATCATTTCAACAAAAAAAAATGTAGTTTTATTTTATATATCATCAATAAAAATTATATTACCAATGTCAGTATTTTTAGTACAACCTGCCTCTGGAACCAATGTCAAAGTTGGTGTTGATGATTTTAATATTACATATGCAACAATTGAAACTGATTCTGTCTCAAATTGTCACTTCATACTCATTGATGGAGAATACGAAGAACGACAATTTGCATAGAGGCCACTCATAAAAGACGTTCACGCAAAAGTCGCATCTTTAATCTCTTTCCCTGTCTAGGTTTGTCCAATTTCGAAGACTCTCTGCTCCCTTCAGGACGTTCAGTAAAAAAATCCAAAAGAAGCCTGCTTGTTGAAACATATTTCGTCAGCTGATTGAAGACTGATGTCAATCCTGGATAAACCTAGGAAAATTTCAACTTGACATTGAACAGCTTCAATCACAGATCGAGGAAGTAATTTATTACAAAATCTGAATGAGTTTTCAGACAAATATATCCTATTCGGATTCTTCTTGATAAACTATGAAATGGGAATGGCATCTAATCGATTCGCTAATCAACGGATGAATCAAGGGATGATCCGAGCTTTGAGAACCCACCTTATGCGGCAGAAAAGATTCTGTGGAAAGCTGCTCACCACTCATGGAACTCGTGCTCAGTTCATCAAATGATCACTGGTTTTTTTTTGAAATCTCATTGTTTTGTGGTAGCTCACAGAAAGCAAAATCAATTCGACATGGATCCAGAGACTTGTTTGGATTTTATAGTAAATTGTCCTCAGGAATTGATATTGAACTACTAATTTAATCTTACGAGCGGGGGTCGCCAACTGCTCAATCGCTTTTGTGCTGAGACTATATGCACTATGCAGGTCCAAATGACTTATGAATACCCTGAAAAAATTTCGGGTAGTTAATTTATCCTTACGGAGATGCTGAAGTGTTATTGGTATTTTTTAAAATGAATGCCGTGGTTCCCCTCAAGAACACCAGAAAAGTTGATTTTTGAATTTTGACTTGAAACTGTACATAGAAATGCAGCTTGACGATAATAGTATTTTTTATGACAATTTGAGTTCTTTTGATTGGTTTCTATCCTGAAATAAGAACACAAAATCTCCTGACATATTCGGATGATATAAAAGACACGTTATTACCATAGTCGTATCTGCGGATAGGAAGAGCGTTAAAATTTGAAACATTCAGAAAAAACTATTCTTGTCAAGCCCTGTTTCTATGTAAAGCTCCAAGTCGAAATTCGAAAATCAATTTTTCTGGTGTTCCTGAGGGGGCCACGGCATATTATTTAAAAAGTGCTAATAAAACTTCAGTATCTCTGTAGCAATAAGATAATTACCAGAAATTTTTTCATGGCATTCATATGTCATTTGGACCTACGCAGTCTGAACATAAAAGCGATTGAATAGCTGATGGCCTTCCCTCGTTAGATCTGAAATTGATGCTGGCTAAATCAGAATTCGTCGAAATCCAAGATTAGCACTGAACAAATACCTTTCTTTCACTGCATAACTGGGTCAAACATAGAAATAGATAAACGAACATTACACAAAATATAAACTGTTGAAAACTTTTTGTTATTTAAATAAATTTGATTTTTATAGACTGAAAATAAGATATATATATATAAAAGAGACAATTTCAATACTCATGACACTCCAAAATAAAACAAAATTTATATCAGAGGTCTCAGTGGGACGAATCAGGCTGAAGCAAGTCAGCTCACTCATGAGTGTCCATGGATCGTTCATCTAATGGCATAAGATAAACTTTTAACACATGAATGAGCAAGCATATTTTGAGCATCGATGCTTGATATGTAAACATATGCTAGTAACATGGTTGAAAAATTCCAAAGCCTTCAATTCTCTCGAATTCATCAGTATTATCCGATTTTTGAGTTTTAAAAGTAAGAAATTTACAGCCCAAAGATGTTTGCTTTTTGAATTTTCAGTAAGACCATACGCTGATAGTTGTTACTTCAAAAGAAAGAAACCGATGAAGCTTCTGCTATCTTCTCAGTTAGTATTTTTTTTAACTTATTTTTTGGTGCGTATCCTGAGGATCAGACATCAGTACATCAGAATCTAAACATATTTAGTCTTAGAAAAAAATTAATACTTTAGGAAAAGAATCACTTTGAACGAACATTGACCGTTCTGTTGCATTATGACTTTAATGTCATCTGTAATTTCCTGGATAATGGTCACATCTTTACTTCATGCACAATGGAATATTATCAATAATGTAAAGATAAAATCATTTTAAACAATTAATTTTGTTGATGACAAATGTCGATCGTTAAAAAAATACTCGCTTACACTGAATATGAAAAACATAAATATAATAAGAAAAACAACGCTGGTTTCAATAATCAAAAAAATTATCTCAAACATAACCTTATACAACGAAGGCAAAAAAGATGAAGAAAAATTACAAATCAATCGAATTTAAATTCGACAATTATTAATTGACGGAGGAGTAAATGATAACAAAAATCTCATTCAACAAGATTTGCTTCTATTCAATAATAATAACAATAACCCACCACGCCAACTGAACGATAATAACTCGCAACACCTGTATCACCAACTGAAAGGAAAGGTCTTAGTATTACCACCTATTACATATCTTATTTCAGATAAAGAGGAAAGTAAAGATAAGAAAACAATCATCTACCTCATTCACTTAAAATGGTAATCAATTCTACTGATAAAAAACTAGGGTATGGGTATGGATGTTGGTAAAAACAGAATCCATACTCATACCCACACCTATACCAGCATCCATACCCATCCCCGAGAATACATATATGGAGTACCTAAGAGTTATTGCACGAAAGCAACAATCTATGTTACTCAATGGTTTTCACTAATTTTGATTTTGATTGCAGCAATAAATACCTAAGTTGTGTATATGTTACGGTTTTTAACGTTCAACACCTTTCCATTGCTGAAAAATAGAGATCTCATTTCTATCATCCAATGCTAGCAGTCACTGTGCTTATTATGGGTCTACGAAAATTGGTCGAAGCGAAAAATAATCAAGAAATTTATAATAAAAAGAAAAAAAAAGAATTTTTTGACAAAATCGTCAGCAGTATGGAAAATAAAAAATATTAGTTTGTAAGCTGTGTCTAATGCTTAAAATTTTTTTGTTAGTACCATGTACAAGTAAAGTAGACGCCGAGCATTTTTCCAGAACAATTCATTTAAAGAGAGAGAAAAAGTAAAAATAAAGAATGGGTACGGATATTGGGGTAAATCCTCTTGAACTCTATCACACACTCACTCACACCCATACTCGCATCTACAACGAGATCAACACCGACTCCGACAACCACATCGATACCCTCACCCATACCGGCATTCACATCGCACCATAGATGGAACCGGTACGGGTCTACCGATCAACCGGTCTATACCAGTCTAAATTTTCCACTTTCCTGATCTATGATTGTATCCATATAAAAAAAAGGGGGAACCAAGCTTAATCTCGCCGATCACGCAACAATTAGTTTAACAAATAGTTTAGAGAACACTCTTAATGAAGCTATTGTTGTCAATAGTGAAGCATTATGCCAGTATCGGCAAGCTACCAATTTAACTCAAAACAGTTCACTATGGAGCAAGATTTCACTGTACAGCTCGGTTTGTTGCCTGTGGATCGGTATATTGTCGGTAGACCGGCATTCAATGATGAGCTGCCGTATCACCAGTATCTCGTTTATTACCGATAGATCGGTTCCATCTATACATCGCACTCTCGAAATGCTTTTTTCTTGTTTTCACATTTATATCAGAATTATTTTGATATAATTTCATGAAAATCCACGAATCTAACAGTTGTAATTTTGAAAAGAAATTCTATTTCATATGCTGTATGTATCAGAAAAACATCCTTCGCTGCAATGATCTGCATTTTGATATTGGCGTCTTCTGTTTTCTTTTTGTAATATTTTAGTTCATATTTTATTCGTCTCAGTTGAAGCTTTTATTATGTTTTTTTTTATTATGAATTTCTCGACTATTTTTCGTTCGACCAATTTTCCCTTTTCCTGTATTTGTATTTGTGCAGCTCTCTTATGACCCAGGTATTCACTTTAGTCCTATTCAACATGAAAACAACAGATAAGAAACGAGCAATCATCGATATTCTGAACTTTTTCATCATGTTTTTCCACTTTGAAAATTTCGCTTATCTCGTATACCGAAATCCAATAGGCACATTGTTTATTTGTTTTTTTATTCTAAATCTAGTGCATCATCAACATTCATATTTCACTCACCTTTCAGTCTAAAATATCCTAACATAATTTCATTTCAAGTTTACAAACGTATTTTTTTAATGTTTTTTTTTTTGCGCGAAAATAATAAAAAAAAACCAGAAGAAGGACACACACGGGATGTTTCCGTAAAAGAAAAGAAGAAAAACACAACGCGTTGTCTAAGCAGAAAAAAAAAGAAGAAAATCACAATGTCATATTAACCGTTTTTTTTTAAATAATATAGTTAAATAGTTTCAATTAGTACTAGAAATTTTTTATTGTAAAAGATCTTGTATATCTTTCATCGAAGATGATTCCATTGTTACTGTATCTTCATATATATCCATTGATGTTGGTGATGTATTCTGTTCATTTATAACAAAATTAACTGGTAAATGACGATGACGATAAAAAAGAACATAAGCATCAGATCGAGCAAGATCTTTTTCATATGATAATGTTGATACACGTTCATCATCAAAATTTCTCCAAGCTACAGAAAACAAAAAAAAAAAAGAAAAGACAAATTAAATTATCAAGAAAAAAATTTGCTTTACCAATTTCAGTTTTAGCTGAATCATTATAAGCTAAAAGTCTTGCATGAGCTGTATAATGTCCAAACCATGCACTACCACGATGATTTATAATACCAAATAAATCATAACGAGTTTGAGATGAATCTGTTGTTGATGAACAATATGAAGCCATATTAAGATCACTAGAAAAAAAAAACATTTTTTTCTTTAAAATAATTTTTGTTTTTTTTGTATTTTAAAATACATACTGAACTGGATATTTAACATTTGTATCAATTTTAACTCTTGAATCAGAAAAATATCCAAATGATGAACCATGATTATATTTAAATCGTTTAAGATGTATAATAAGTATTGGTGGTAAACGCCAAACTGACATAATCTTTTCAGCTTGCATATGTTCTTTACAATTTGGACAAAACCATTTATCATCAGGACCTAATACTTCAGGTTCAATAAACATTTGAAGACATTGTTGAAGTGTTATATCTTGATCTAAAAATTATAAGAAGATATTTTATATGAAAATAAATTTAGTTATAAAAATTTTCATACCACCAGAAGATATATTAGAAACACTACCATCTTCAATAAGATCATTTATACCATTACGATGTTTTGATGGTATAACACGTAATGGTGCTTCATTTTTATTATCTGTAAACCAATCAATTGAAAATGTTGTATAACGACGTAAAATTTTATCAGCATCATCACCTAATTACATAAGAAAAGAAAAAGAGAAAGAAAAAGACAAGTTTTGAATATTTTTATTGAAAAAAATTTTATTTCAAACCTGGTTCAACAATTGGTTGAATTATATTATTTGAATTATTTGATGGTTGTGGCATTAAACGAAATAATTGTTGATTTCTATATATATCATCAAGCATATCAAATTCTTCTGTACTACTATCACTATTTGATATTATTGTTTCATCATCATGATTATTATTTTCAATTATTTTATCTTTAGAATTTATTTGTTCATGATGATAATGACGACGACGTTTATTTTTACCAGTTTTAACAAAATAATCACCTAAACGACATATAGACCAAGAATCAGATGATGAAAGAGTATTTTTTATTGTTGGCCAATCAATATTTTCAATATCACTAAAACTAAAACAGAAAAAAAAGCAAAGCACAGTAAATTAGATATTGCTTCCCTATTATCGATTGCAAAATATAATGTGTTCCATTGTTTGTTTTTTTTTGAATAATTTTTGATAGAAACATTATAGAGATCTACGGTTTTTCACCGATCCAGGGTCATCGAAATTTGATTGGTCAGCAATTGACCAATTAAATGAGTTATTGATAATAAAGATTGTCGAAAACAATGTTTTCCTTTCGATTTAGACTTTTAATAAGACTAATCGTCTATCTGCCTTTCCGGATTATCATAGATCAATTGACTGAAATCAGGAGTATCAGAAAAAGTCTTATAACTCTCAAATGGAATAAGCTAGGAATGTCGGTCTTGCGTAAATCGCCATCAAGAATTCATCTGATTGACTAATTAGGTTTCGATGGCCTTAGGTCTTCGCCTTTGAATGATCTCTGTGATATTTCTATCAAAAGTTATTGAAAAAAATAGTGGAGCACTTTATATTTTGAAATGAATAGTGGCTCTTTAATGGAAATGTATAGATGAGATTTCGCTTATTGTTATATTCTCATAATAATGTTAAATGGAAACCGTTCCAAGATACAGACTACGGACTGCACTAAAACCGCTATTATACTTTGTATGAACACAGTCTTAGACTTTTTTGTTCATCTTTACCACAGAAAGAAAATATGACATATATTCGGAAATAGAAAAAAATTGTCTTTTAGTGTTCTGAAAAACGAAAGAATATTTTATGCTAAGACTTTCACGTCAAATGCTAATAATCGATCGGTTGATTTACTATTAATTTTTGATAAGATTGGTTTCATTTATAGTGAAGGATGAAACCAATCAATTATCAGCCATGTATGCAGTAGACACCTCTATGTATCATTCGTTTCTTTTTTTTTTACATATTCATTTGATCATTATGGTTTTAAACTTACGTATCTTCATCATCATTATCATCTCTTTCATCGTCCTCTAAATCACTATTCACACCATCATAATCATCATTTAATGGTAATGATCGTCGAGTACGTTTTGAACATTCTATATGAATATCTACACTTCGTCTAAAAAGAAAAATATACAAACAAAAAGCATTATTAATCAATTTTGTTTTTATAACAAAAAAAAACCTTACTTAGCATAAATACTAATCTGTTCAAATACATTTTTACATGTTAATTTCGATTCTGGTAATGAAATAATAAATGGAATACCAATTACTTCATAATTTTCTGTTGATCGAAATCCACAATAATGTTTATGTTCTTGTGCATGAAGTTTTTGACATATACTATCATCAATTGAAAAAAAAAAAAGAAAATATAATATTATAATGAAATAAATATATGAATAACTCACTCATCACAATAACATATTTGATAACAATTAGGACAAAATTTTGATGAACTATGTGGATTAGGTGATGCTTGACAATAACCACATGATGCAACATATTCATGTAATTTAAATATACGTTGCATAAATGTTAACTGAATAATTGGTTCATTATTACATTCAGCACTTGTTATTGTTTCTGTTCTATAAAATACAAATTATGCAAAAAAAAAAGTGTATTGATAGATTCTACTAATATGAATTTAATAGTAATCATTTATTCAAAGATATATAGCTAATGAACAACTTTTTCTTTCATTATTTGATCTACTCGAATAAATCAATAGTTTCTATAAGTTATTATTTTTGCTACTTTAGTATAGAAAAGTAAGACTAAAACTCATCAGATCTAAAAATTTCGAACCTAGACCTGAGCCACTTTTCTCAGAACAAGATCCGATTGATATAATTTTTACAAGCTTCGACCCAGTTGATCAAAGACATTTATAAGTTCCATTGTGATTTTTCATCAAACAACAGGACATATGTAGACTTGTAAAGGAAGACTTTCTCTATTAGACAACATAGGTATTACGCACCATAGAGACGTTGATAGATGAGGCAGCGCCATCTATCAACATCTCTACGGTGCGCAATACCTATATTGTCTAATGACCCCCTTGATTAAACTTATGCGAATCGGAGTCCGATTGTTTAAACTTTTGCGGTTCCAGATTCGGTTATTAATACTTTTTTCGGATCCGGAATCGGTTGATTAAACTTTTGTGAACTCGGGCTTTACTCTTAAGAAAACTTCTTAAACTGTACTTGATAGTCGCTACGAAGGTATTTATTATCTATTTCACAATTCGAATGAAAACTTACACATAAATAATATCATTATTATTCCATGAATAACCAGTTGATGTAAGACGATCATCATTTTTAAGATGATCTACAATACGATTACCTCGAATTTTATATGCTATCATCTAATATAAAATATATAGCGTTTATAAATATAATTATACAAAAAAAAGGAGACAAACTTTATTCGCTGGTAAACCACATTTATTAGATAAAGCACGTTTAAATTCACTAATTAATCCATCAGCTGACATAATAATACGATACTAAATAGAAAAAAAAAACACAATTCCCCTATTTAATTTAATCTAAAAAAAAAAATTATAAACTTTAATCGGTGGTTTTTCATCATTTCTATATGTAACAATTGTATCAACAGCTGTTCGTTTTGGTAATGGTACAGAAAGTGTTGTAAATGGATCAAAAGTTATTGATTCCTATAAAAATATATCATCTATAAAAAAAAATATATATATATATTTAACTAACTTTATGACATTGTGGACATTTTGTTTTCGATTTAAATTGACCAGTAAATAATTGAACAATAATTGAATCATTTCGACTTAAATGACCACGCCAATATTCATCAGCAACAATCTATTATTAATAGATTATACGAATAGTTTTCTATGAAATAAAAATTTGAATAAATAATCTACATGATCAGGTCGACTTTGATCTTCTATTGGTGGTACTTGAGGTTTAGTTATTATTCGATTAAGATCCTAAATGAATTATCAAAAAAAAAAAAAATTGAAAATTAATTTAAATATTTTTACTTCATGAATAGCATCCAATAAAATAGTTAATAATTCTTGTGCATCATGTTGACCATTACCAACAAATTCTTGATGTCTTTGAGCAGCAAAAGCCTAAAAATTTTCTCGTTTTTCATCTTTATTAAATAAATAAATTTATATATCAAAACAAACTCGTAAACGATTTGCATTAGCCCAATTAAGTTTTCCACTCCATAAATTTTTCATTAAAGTACCAAATTCTTCAGCAATGGCACCCTTCGTACCAAGTGGATTTGTTCGATTTATTTCAGATAAATAGCAAGCTTCTATTTAATAGAAAAAAAAAATATATATATATATTTTTTTTAAAAAAAATTTTTTCTTACCAAGAAAATAATCTCGTAATTCACGTGTATTAGATAAACATTGTACAGCAGCATTCATAAAACATGAATTAGCTGGATTAGATATTCCAGTAAAACCAATTAATGATGATGATGATGATGGAATATTTGATGTCGATGTAGTATCTCTCTGATGAATTGATGATGAAAATGCTGATGCTGTAGGAAATTTCTCTGTCTAGAAATATTTCTTTTATAATTTTAATCAAACAAAATAATAAATCTACCTTTCGATCCATTGCTGGTGGTGGAAGTGGAGGTGGTAATGGGATAGCTAGAAACAAAAAAAAATTGTTTTTTTAAAATAAATTATCTTATCAATATAAGAGTTAAGTAGCTTTCAATGTAAATCGCAAAAAATAAAACTCTCCACTATTGTTTATAAATATATATAGATAGTCCAAAAAGTAGACGGTCATTTAACTGTATATTTTTTTTTTCTATTGGTCGACGTGTATATGACAATGACAAGGAATTAATTTTTCCCTTCTTCACGAATGATTCAAATCTTGATTTTCATATAGAATATATTGGTTCTTTAAGAGAAAATTTTAGAATTTGTATTCTTTTATTATACGAAATGAAAAATATAAAGAAAGAACGAATAGGTATCCCCGGATACATTTTGGACTATTTGCATGTCAGTATTAGAGATGTGCCAGATTAACTTTTAGTCTCGAGTCCAATTACACGAAATTTTGGAACGCTTGCCAGAGCCACAGAACGTAAAGAGTCTGGAACCACGTTCCCAAAGCGAGACTACATGTAAATAAAGTGTCCGAGATCGAAATAACAAGACTGGGACTAAAGATTACAGTTAAATGTTTAATCACTTTAAGTAAATTCTCTTATAAATCATATCTATTAGAACATAATTCAAGAGAGATGACCCAAAAAATGCTAGTCATCGGCTAAATAAATTCGGTGACCGAACAATTCGTCGCAATGACATAATCCAATCATAATTTATCTATTTTTTCTATAATGAATCGACTTATTCGATTAGGGTATATAATATGTAATCTAATGACTATAAATAATTATTGGAATTATTACTAAATGTTAAACTTCGGCTTTTTTTGTAATCTCGAACAGTACGATAATCTTCTTGTTCAGATAATAAGTTAGTTAAGTCAAGCTATACAAAATGGAAACGACATTTTGTTTTTCTTGTAATTCGTGCTGCAGCTCAAGACTTCTAATAATGAGAAAATACTTTGAAAACACTAGTGAAATTTAGCGTTTTCTGAACAACAACTTTTAATGAATTTCTGTTTTGAAATTTTCACATGTGAAGTGCAAATTCTGTTAGTTTATGAACCATCACCTATTATATTATATATTTAAAACTACACTCTGTCGGATTCAGTCGATGATACTGTTAGAAACGAATTATTCTGAAATATTCTCGAACTTGAAAAATACGGGTTTTGGTTTTCTAGAAACCTTGCTCCCTTAAATCACGTATGAAATTTTAGTAAAAGATGCATTTGATAGAGCTCTTCATTGGCTATGTGAATCACTATTTAGATTTGAGTTGGATGTTTGTTGTTGTAGAAAAAAAAAAAAAAGAAATATATTGTTCTTATATTTTTGTCCAGTACTGTAGTATTTTGATGATACACCTCGTAAGCGAAGATTTTTATATACTATTGACATTAATTATGAAGTAAGAAATGGATCCAATTATTTGACTTTCTAGAACTCTTAATAATGATAACATTCCGAGATGAAAAATTGAAGTTTAGCGCCTTTATTATGATTGAGTTATGTTATTGCGATGAATTAGCTTAGTATCATAAATTCTGAAATAGTTTTCTCTAGGCCGAGAACAGGGTAGGTTTACTGAGGCGATACCCGAAACCACTAGAAAAGAAGTTACCAGAACTAAAAAACTTGATTCCTCGGACATCTTTATTCAATACAAGAAAAAGAATTTCATATGTATAGAACCCGTTAAGTTATTTGAAAGATTAAAATTTATTGAAACAGATTTTACAATAATATCTATCGTATGCAATAGTTAAATTTGATTAACACTAAAACATGATTCACTTAAAAAAATGAAAAGTGTTTTTTCATTTTGAATAATTTTCTATTTTTTAGTAAATATCATAAATATCTCTATTCATTGATACACAATATGTCTAGAGTAATTCGAACTCTAGAATCGAAATTTATGCTTCATATAGATTAGAATTATTGAAAAGCAAAAAAAAAAACAAAAATTTCTTCTTTTGATAAGACTTGATGAATCATTAATAACGATTAGTCATCAGATAAGTAATGACATTAGTGAAAAACAAAAACAAAACAAAAAACACATTTTTAACTAATTTTAAAAAAAAACAAAAAATATTTACCTTTATTTGAATTAATCATTGTAGAATTTGGTGATGATGGTGGTGTATTTGGTGATGTTTGTTGGATAAGTGGACGAGATTCCGAATATTCATTTGGTTCAAGTCGACCCCATTTTGTTGTACTATTTGGATTATCTTTAATAAGTATGATTTCAATAAATGTTTGTGTTATTCTTGATGAACATTTATGTGGTATAATACGTTCTTTTACACGAACAAATAATCTTATTGATCTATCAGATGTTATTCCATGAATTTTAAGAAAATTTTCATCACTAAAGTAAAAAACAAAGAAAAGAACAAATATTACAATAAAAAAACTAAATAAATTTATATATTTAATACTTTGTATGAAAAGTAGCTGTAAAATTTGTTTCAGTAAAATGTAATTGACAATCATAGACTTGTTTAATATAAATATTTGATGTAAATTTATCATTTGTTTCATAAAAATCTGTTTTTAATTTTTTTATTGATAAATCATATTGTTCTTGATCAATCATATAAATATCATTATATTCATTTAATTGATTATCACGTTGTGGTGTTATTGGTATTGAACCATAACTATATAATTGTGGCCATGTTTTACGTGGTTGTTGTTTTATTAAACGTATTTCAATTGATGTTTGTGTTTTTGCTGCATTTATTTTTGTTTCAATTTCACCACGATCAGAATAAATATGTTCCCATAATTGAAATATCCATATTTCATGTACTTATTAAAAAAAAAAAAGAAAAATAAATGTAAATTTTTTTTTGTTCTTTGTTTACCTGGTGTACGAACTTCAAGTGAATCTGTTTCAATAGAAATATCAATATCTTTTACTTCAAATGCTCCATGAGCATAAAGTGTAACAATAATAGCACTTTTTGCATCACAAAAATCGTAAGATGTCGATAGAGGTTCGTCAACAATATCGGTGGACATTGAAAAAAACGTCCTGTTTTTTTTTTTTGTATCTTAAATAGTAGATTAGTAAAAAATAAAAACCAATCTTAGAAGTTGTTTTTCTGTCGAGAGAAATCTGAATTACATTAGTTCTTTACTAGTTTATATTTGTTTCTTGATTTTTATTTTAGTCATTTCAAACAAAAAAATAATGTACTTAATTTATCATTAATGATGAAATATCGAATGAAGAAAAAAAGAAAGAAAATTAATTTGGAAATATATAGTTTTAAACAAATAATTCGATTTGTCTAAGAATTACACCAATCATATAAGATATGTTTACCTTCAAATAAAAATAAGTACTTGCATTAACTACTGTTTGACATATTCATAGAGGTTATTTACTTTGTTCACGAATGAAACAATATAATACAGAGTTTTTATTCATATAACGAAACATCTCCAGATGTCTCCTTTTTATTTCAATGATTTTTTTTTGTTTGTCAAGAGATACTAAAAAAGATTTGAATTCCTATTGAACTTTTAATATGAATAAAATTATTCATTAACGATGTTACTTCGAAAAATTAAAACATATATATATCTCAATATAATGAGTTTTCTTCGAGCTAAATTTTTTAATGTTACATGTATGTTAAGTTACTCTAGATATTCTTGAAAAAAATAGCGTTAATGATATGATGGAATATGAATATACAAATGAAAAAATGCTCTGATAATCGAATGAGAAGTACAATACAAATTATGCTTTCGAAATCTGTAGATGATGGTTAGGCAGAAATTTTTGTTTTAGAACTTGAGACAAAACTCAATATAAGCTAATACGTAGTAAAGACATGCATTGTAGTCACTTCGATATTTTGCTCATAGAACAGATATAATAACTAAAAGTTTCTTGTCATTATTGTGATATTACTCTCTGATGTATTTCGTGTAAAACAAAACTCGAAATTGTATTAGTTTGTAAGACAATTGTCAAAGAATAAAATTTTTATGGAAGATTTAGATCACTGATATCCATAGGTATTGATGTGAGCTATTCCCCCTCCGCCTACTTTTTATCTTGTGTCTGCAAAACTGTCTACCTTTCTAATTAATGACTCAAAAAGAATGAGATACTTTTACTTTATTTTTTTTGAGGAACGGCAATATATTCAACAGCTCTATTTTAAGCTCACTCGATAGAGAATTTTTCGCTCTACAAAATTGTCTAATTGGAATTTCGGAAGGAATATTATTCACAAAAAAAAGTGAAAACACCAAACTGGCGTATGCCATTATTCTTTTTTACTTCTTTTGAAAACATGAACTTCCAAAAAATTCCGGCAGATGTTAATTTCGAGCCTTTTTCTTCTGAACAAGAGCACTAGGAGCAAGGACACAGCACAAAATCGATAGATGTCTACGGAAAATAGGAAACCGCACTTGGATAATCGAGTAGGGTTTCCTCTTTTCAATTTTTCGCGGACAAGAAAAATAAGTTAGATAGTGAAAAGTTCTCTATCGAATAAGCTTACAAGGGAACATATGCAAGTGATAAATCGTTTTACAGCTGAAACCTAGTGGACACAATACTGAATGTGAATATGAGCTCGAGGCTCTGGAAAACTTTTTCTCCCAAAATATTATTTTTATCTGTTCAGATTGTTGGGTGCATTGAATTGTGTATAAATACTGATTTTCACTTTTAGTATAACTAAAAATCATCATCCCTAATTTTGCTATATTTTTTGCATAAGTGAATATATCGACATAGGCACAGATTTTCAAGCTCCGTATACGACCACAATATCTTGACTTCAAGAATGTAATATAGACGAGGAAAAGTTCTCCTATTGAGATAGAAATCTTCGTGTTGTCTGATAAATAAAAGACGTTTGTTGTGTATTAACCTAAAATTTGTCAAGTTCTGACGTAACACAAGGCGCACACCTAAAGCTAGTGCGAAAGTGGATTCTATGTTTTTTTTTAATATTGATTCGGCATCTATTTACAATGGAAAAAAATAAAATAAGTATCCCAGTTTTATTAAGCTATTCATTATTATTCCTATTCTGATTCGGTAGTTCATGTTTAATACACCAACTATTCAGTCTCAACGTAAAAAAACTTTTATTTGTAAATCAAACAACACATTTTCTATCTGATAGATTTATAAAAAAGTAAAAATTATCAATATTACTAAACTTATTAAAATTAACCATATATATTTATAATTATTTTGATTTGTTGTCTTTCTATATCCATGTTCATCAAACCATTGAATACATTTTTGCATAGCTTCATCTGGACTAACTTTAACATGATAACCTAATAGATTTTTTGCTTTTGTTATATTTGCATAATGTGTAACACCAACTTTTAATACTTCAGCACGTGTAAGAAATGGAGAAAAATTATAAATATATTTAGAAAATAAATTATGTATAATTTCAATTAAATAACCAAAATAAAACATAATAATAGTTGGTATATAAAATAAAAAACAATAATCATAACCTAATCCTTTTGTTAATTGTGATAGAAATTGAAAATTATTAATTGGTTTATCATCAGATATAAAATAAACTTCACCAGAATATTTAGGTAAAGATTTTTCAGCTAATATTAATGCATATACTAAATTATCAGCATAAATCCAATCACATAATATATTTTTATGACCAATAGCAAAAAATGCTAAACCTTGACGTACTAAATTTAATATACGTGGTAAATGTCGTTGTTCACCATCACCATAAATAGCTGCTGGTCGTATAACAACTGTTGAAAGTTTTGATGAAGAAATTTTTAAAATCATTTGTTCAGCTAAAGATTTTGTACGACTATAATTATCATAATATTTATCTTGTGTTGGATATGAACAATCTTTTTCAGTTACATTTAATAATTCTTTTTTTCCTGTATATACAGCATTATATGTTGAACAATAAATTATTTTATTAATATTATGTTGAATACATGCATTTATTATATTTTCAGTACCAATTATATTGACTTCATATATCATTGATTTATTTAACATTTCTCTACCTGACATACCATAACTAGCTAAATGAAATACACATGTAACATTAAATAAAGCATTATAAACAGATTTATAAGAACGTATATCACAATAACGATAAATTAAACGATTTAAATCAAAATTATATGATCGGTTATCATTCGATGGAGGATGAATATCAAGTAAAAATACAATATTTGAATGATTTATTTCAAGTAAATAATGAGCAAGACGTAAACCAATATAACCACATCCACCTGTAATAGCAAAATATGATGCAGTCATGTGTTTGATGATATGATGAATAATAATATAAGACGATGGCGTGTTCTATCTTTCTAACGAATAAGAAAAAGAAAATATTATGTTTTTATTTTCGTTCTATCTATTTTCTTGATGTCATGCAAAATATAATCATATTTTCGTATTTAAGATAACTTGTCAAATGACTCTAATGCATTTATCTTTTTATTTAAATATTTCGATGATTATCTTTGCCTCGGTTTTCGTTGACACAACATGCAAGGCCTGTCAACAACTCAAACGAAGTATGTAACTAATGATGTTTCTATTATCACTTTTTCTTTTTGTGTTGTCAAGTTAGACATAAATCAGTTTATCTTCTTATATAACTAAGCTGGATCATTATATGATATAATTAAACTCTATCCGTTTAAAACAAATTAATATATGAAACATATTATTTTAATGATCATAAATAATAATTATATTATTCAAGATTAATTTTTCATCAATGGTTTGTTATATTTGTTTATATGTAGGTCAATGCATCTATTGTATGAAATCATTGTATTTTTTTCTTGATTAAGAACTTGAATATAGTCGACAATTGATTCAACTCTATTATTATGTATTTACAATTAGATAAAGAATGAAATTTCTACTGAAAACTTGTGAAGAGAAGAATTAATTTTTTTTGTTCTTGTTTGTCTTGTCAATTCGATTAGATTCTATTGATTATAATTCGTATTTTTTACGAAAAGTTTAGTAATAATAACAATCATTTGTTTCTCTTTACTTGTGTAAATGAATAATCATTGCATATCGAAACTGAATCATTTCGATTAGATAAGTATCTGTCAAAACAAAAACAAAAAAATTCGTTTCTTTTTTTATCATGTCAATATCATTGCGTTATATAAATCATTATTATTGTATCGTATTTTTTACAATCGTTCTTTTTTCTATTTCAGAAGTTAAATCGATTTTTCGAGCTCTTTCTACTCTAAATTCGCGGTCTTAGGTAAAAAAAAAAACAACTATTCTTTTCATTTAATTCAAAATTCATTGTATAATTCATAAAAAAGAAACATGTTTTAAAAATATTCTAGTTGTTATAACGAGAAAATCAAAAAAAGAAAAAATATATACATGTATAATGTTGTTCCTCTTCAAAATTACACGAAGTGTAGTTTGATTACTTTGAAATTTAGGTGTAGTCTTTTTTAATGAAGTATATAATTAATTTTTATCGAAGGTAAGACATGTGGTTTTTTACTATTATTTATCTACTATAAGTAAGTTTTAAAGCACAAAGAAAATGCTATTTTAATGCAAATAAACTAAGAAATATGATCTGTATTTTGTTGAAAATCATCTTTAATGCATCGAATTTCTTTTGAAATATTAGAAGAGTCAAGTTATTGTTCGGCTTTACAATCAATTGTGATCGGCAATATGTATATATACTCTTATCGTTATAAAAATTCTGGTTTCTTTGATGAATATGACTGCGACATCTACGATTACACATATTTCGTCATAATTGGCATCGAGCCATCACATTCCATCATAAAACTCATAACTCAATGAAAGAAAGAAGAAGAAAAAAAAGGAAAAATCCCCGTTTTTTTAATGTCTACTCTACGTGCGTGTTGGTCTGCCTCTTTCTTTCTTTCCGTTCTGTCTATGAATGAAAGAAGAAATGATTAAAACTAACACATCTATGCATTCTAATGCATAAAATTGACTATGAAGGCTCATTAACAAAGGAAACAATAGGGCGATGATTCTTTGTTTCAGACATTTTGTTGATTTTTCTTTGGTGAATAATAACAATATCTGTCATTTATATGATTCTTAATAATATTTCTAATAATATAATATATAAAAAAAAAAAAAGAAAAAAATTCTTTAAGAAAAATTATTTATTCTTTTAGATGAAGCCAAACGATTATAATTCATTATTATCGGCTCATCATTCATTGTCTTTTTCTATTGAAAACTAATTACTCTCTATTATATTACATCATGAAGGTGATTGATTTTTCAATATATATATATATAAACTTATTTTAACATTATGTTCTTCTTATAATTTCATAGACAACAAATACAATTCCTATAAAAGTACCACATATCTCAGCATCAAAACGTGGCCGTCAAACAAATCAATTACAATTCATGTCAAAAGTTTTATTTAAAACTTTATGGAAACATGAATTTTCTTGGCCATTTAAAAAACCAGTTAATGCTAATAAATTACATTTACCTGTATAATCTTTAATATTAAAATTATTTCAAAAAAAAAAAGTCTTTTTTTTTTCTCATTAGGATTATCATAAAATCGTCAAATATCCAATGGATCTTGGTACAATTAAAAAACGTCTCGAATCTAATTATTATTATAGTGCTAAAGAATGTATAACAGATTTAAATATGATGTTTACTGATTGTTATTTATATAATAAACCAGGCGAAGTAATTAAACAAGATACACATAAACAAAAAAATAAACAAATTTCCTTTTTATTTTACAAGGATGTTGTAATTATGGGTGCAACACTTGAAAAAGCTTTTTATGAAAAATTAGCTGAAATGCCGTCAGATGTAAGATTGATATTTTAAAATATTTATGTTTAATTAAATAAATAAATATATATAGGAAATTGAAATTGTACCTCATGCATCGAAAACAACAGCTTCAAAAGGTCTTGGACAAGGAAATTTATCAGTATCAATTATTTCACCATCAACACCAAGTGAAAATTTAAATTCTCCATGTATGTAGAATATGAGTTAGAAAAAATTTCGAAATAGAAATTTATTTTGTAATTACATCATTTATAGGAAATACATTTGTATTCTATTTCATAGATAAGCAAAAGAAAAACAAAAATTATTTACATATTTGTTAACGAAAAAATTTTTTTTTTTTTCTTTTTTCATAAGTTATAATCATTAATAGATTTAGTATAATTAAAATATGATTACACTGAATAAGGTTATGACTTGTGACAAATGATTATGAATAGATTTATTGAAACGTGTTGTGTTAAAATAACCTTTTGGAAAGTAAATTTAATTTCGAAGGTATATGAGAACAGATTGATAATTTCAAATTAGGAAATATTATAATTTTTTTTTTTTTTTCGATATTTGGTTTTTCATTGAGTATGCAAATTCAGAAAGGAGAGAATTTCTTAAGAACAGTTCGAACAAAAGTTGTCATAGGTACAAAGTTCCCAAATGCTTGCTTCTATAAAAATAACTTGAAGCTTCACCTGAAAATTTTCTTTGAAAAATATTGTTGTTTTTTGCTTAGAGCAGATTTTGTAAGATTTGCTGAATATTATTTTAAGAAAAAAAAATATGCAGATACAATCCGATTTGATTCTAGTTGCTACACAAAACAAAAATTCTGTCAAAGTATCTGAAAAAAAAACTTTAAAAATTAATGAGTTTTTTAACTTTTAAAAACAATTTTTGAATATTCAGTAGGGTAGATACTACTTCAGACTATACAATAGGGAGCTCTTCTTATTGTTTTATCGTTTCTAGTTCTCGAAGAAAGTACAAATTGAGATTAAAATTATTTTCAAGAGAGTTTTTGGTATGTCGAAAAAAATAAAGTTTTATGGAAATGACAATGTACGCGGATGTAGCTTTTAGTAAAAATTTCAGTTTGATTGGTTATACGATCTTCAAAAACCCAGAAATGGTTGAAGAAATTTTCTATATATATTAATTGTAAAAATAGTATTTTATATTTGTTCAATTAACATTCATAATAATAAAATTTCGATAAGAATACATACCTGATAATTGGAATTTTTTAAATACAATTCAATGCATCTTCTTTCTAAAGGTGTAAAAGTCGTGACTTACTATCTTTTGTAAAAAAAAGATGCTTAAATATTATCATAACAAACAGTTCTTATCAAAATTTTCCTCGACCTTTCTTTACAATATTGAAGTACCTTTGTCACTATTTTTTATAAGTAATTAAATATGTCGTTTTTTTTTTGTCTAGAAGAGTAGAAAATTGACGATATAATTATCAAAAACAAAAGTCAATCATAGTTCATTTGGCAATTGAGGAGGATCGTTAAGCTATGCAATATTTCTCTGAACATTTTTGTATGAAAGCTCTTTCTTTTAGATAATATAATTCGCTAAATATACTAGTCTGTGTCATAAAATTCTCGGATAATTTTTATTTTCATCCAAAAATTCAGCTGTAGTCTTTCCCTCGAGATTCACTGTGGGAAAAGTCAAACTGTTTTTATTTTTCGACGTTCCTGATTCCAAAGTTCGCCAAAAGGGAAACTATGTTATCTAATAGACAGGATTATCGGGAATGAAGGACGACGATTCAGAAGTCTAATTCGAATAGCTATTGAT
>CAJNOL010003001.1:0-24566 GCA_905250125.1 Rotaria sordida | reverse complement strand
ATGTGCTAGTGATGCAAAGATTTTTAGCCAAAGGGAAAGGAAGTCGGGTCTCTCAGACCTCTCGTACAACGACTGTTAGTAACAAATTTAAAAATTTTCTAGGAGCGAAGGGGCTCAGTTTCCCATTGGGCTCCTGTGGCACCACCACCAATAACATGTCTAGCTTGATTACTTTAAACATTTTATTATTTATGTTATCAAATATAATAGAGTTATTAATTTGCTATTTAATAAAGTTCTTCAAAAAACAAACTAAATTTATAATTATGTTTAGTCTCTCTATTCGATTTTTATAAATAAAGTTGTATACACCTACATTTCGTAGATCACGTGTATCTGAATAAATTGAGATATGATGATAAAAGAACAAATAGCCATGCTCGATTACACAACATACACAATTCAATGGCTCAAAGGTTATAGGGGCAATAAGAAAAAGTACAAATCACCATATCTGTTCTGATCTTAGAGAAAACACAGCATTCACATAACTACATCTTCCGCGCAGTCTGTCATGACGCTGTGATGCATAAAAAAATCAATTTTCATAATACTTTATCAATCAGTGTTCGTCGAAAATATGAAAATAAAAAACAAAATAATAATTTTTATTTTTTTTACCAATGCAAGTAAACATACATATTAATAGGGCAAAAAACAACATTTTCACCTTTATACTCTTTCATACACATATAGTAGTCGTATGTATAAAAAGGCCATGCTTGACATATTGCATATAATATCCATCTGTTTTTTTACTATCATATAGAAAAATAACAGAAGTAATAAAAAAGAAAAATCTACCAACCAAATAAAAAATTATTAATCACCTATATGCAATCACCATCGAATATAAGACGAAATTCTACTAATAATAACGAATTAAAAATTACAAATGAAAATACTGATGATATTCAAATACCACCTCCATCATATACAAGTGTTATTTATAAATTAGAAAATCCATCGTTTCAAAATGATAATAATTTTTTACCATTACCACCAAGTTATACCGACGTAAATAATCCACATGTTTTTTATATTAATAATTATCCTGGACCACCATTAGAAGATGGTATTGTACAAATAAGTTCTTCTAATCCTATTCTAATTCATCAACCTATGATAATATCACGTCCTCTATCAAAAAGAATGCGAATTTACTTTAATGTTAATACGCTATTAATGATATTATTTGGTATTGCAACAATTGGTCTACAAATTGGATTAATAGTAACACATTCAATTGTATTTTACTATTATGGTTTTTGGGCTGGTGGTGGTATTATTTGTGTTGGCGCATGTACAATTATATTTAGTAATCGTTCTCATCAATTTAATCTAGTGAAATATTTTCATTCGTATGTATGGCAAACTGTATTTTTTGCTGTTGTACTTGGTTTTGGTATTATTGTTATATCAGTAGATAAATGTGATGATAACTTATCAGCAAGTGATATTAATAATGGTGCCTGTCAACATTCATATAGACTACTTAATGGTTTATTATTAGGTTTCGTTTCATTAACATTTTTACAATCGTTAATCAATACATTAATTTTGGGTACTATAAAAAACCGACGTATGAATATTTAAAATGTTGTTGCTTGCAAAAAAAAGTTTCTGCTTTTTTCTTTTTAATTTTACATATAAATATTAAATATATAAAAAAACCAGTTCACTTCTAAGTCCAAGAATAAAAACAGAGATAATGAAATTTAGTCATTCATTATCATTTAAAATGATGCAATTGTTATATATTACTAGTCTTAGAAGAATAAAAGATAATCAAATACATGACTATCTTTCTACAACAGTGATTGTGAATTATTTTTTATAGACTTGTTTAAAGATGTGCTCATTACTCAAAGGGTAAACATGATACAGTTTTAAAAAAATGGTTACCAACGTAGATTCTTAATTGGTATTCATGAATGTTCTGAAACATGTTTTTAGCCGATGAAAAACGAAGTGACATTTTTTTTCAAGAACTTTTGCATTACCTATTTGTTTAATCCGCGAACATCAAGTTATACAGACATTTGTTTGAAATTAATCTGGATTAAGATTTTCAGCTTAGAATAGAAGTGTTTTTACTAATTGAGAAAGTGACAGTGTTATGCAACAAATTTTGATATTACTACTTAAGCTTTGGAAGGAATGAAAAAAAAAAGATTTAATCATTAATCGACGATCTTGTCTCGTTCTTTCCAGATTGTTGTTTTTCTTGATTTTCAGGCAAGATTCTTTTTCTATTCCTTCTATACAAGATGCGTGCCTGAAAAAAATGACCTTGCCTTTCTGACAAGATTCATGTAGACCGAATCTTGGCTGGCAAGACAAGAAGTACCTCTCCAGGCAAGATTTTTGTGTTCTTGCCTTCTTTTCTGATTCTTCTTTTCCTTGAATTCTTGTCATATTAATAAAACTTTTCATAGGTTATTATTACTACCTTTTTCTTACTATTATATTACAAGCTTTACGTAAAATATACAAAAAAAACGCAACAAAACATACTCAACTTCATGTGAATTTATACTAGTCTTACAGTTGTAAACACATAGCAAGTACAAAAAAACGACACATTTTTGATAATTTTATTATGGTTAAAAATATGTAATGTGCTTGTTTTTCTTATAGTCCATCATCGTCATTCGAATTTTCACGTGACCCTAAGATCTATTCAATTGTTGTTGAAGTTCTTTTTGTTGATTGTATTGTTGGTAATGGAATTAGTCCTTGCTTTTTCACATTGTGCTTCATTTATTATGAAGAATTCTTTACTGATTGACTATTGGCAAAAACAGTTCACGCATGAAGCCCGTGAACGTAAACAATATAACCTATCAGTAGAAATTGCAAGCATTATAAAAAGATCGATTTTTTAACGTAAGTAAAATTAGCAGCAGATGCGAGTATTTCCGCCTAATATTTACAATAAGCTCTGTGCCAGATAGTCCATCGAATATACTATATAATGCCATAGGTTTCACAAACTTTCATTACATGACTTGCCTGCAAAATAAAAAATATTGATTAAAAAATGCTTTTTTTTAATACGAATATCAGTGTTTCCGCCAAATATTCGCTCCTCTACTTGTATCACTCATGAAATCCACTGTGCAAGATAGAATTCGATGAGATCTATCCATTGATCACAAATAAGTAATGATCCAAGTCAGGAAACAGGTATCAGGGGGTCAATACGCATGAGAACCAAGCTTCCAGAGCTTTATTCTGAGCAAATATTCGCTAAGATGGTTGTGCCACCCGTGAATTCGATTCTGCCAGATAGATCTCAATCAGATCTATCGATTGATACCAAACAAGCGATGATCCAAGTCAAAGAACAGGTACCAGAGGGTCAGTGCCTATAAGAACCAAACTTCCGGACCCTTAATCCGAGGAAATATTCGCTAAGATAATTGTGACACTCGTGAAATTCACTGTGACAGATAGAACTCGATGAGATCTATCCGTTGCCACTAAATAAGCAATGGTCCAAGTGAAGGCTAGCAAATATTCGCTTAGATCGGTGTGCCACTCATCAAGTCAGTTTTGCTAGATATAACTCTGTCAGATCTATTGGCTGGTAACAGAGAAGGTCTGGAAGATTATATGGAATTAAGGTAGGTAACGTCAGGAAATACTGTCTATGTAACTTCCAGTTGGTGTTTCTGTTTGAATTACTAGAGCGGCACTGATGAAGTTTGCTGATTGTTTGGAGGCTTGCCAATATGTGGATGTGAGTATGGGTGTAGGCATTTGCGTGGGTGTGGGTACAGGTGTTGCCTTGTACGATGCAAGAGAAACATTACATCGACATCCAACACCCACACCCATCTTATCGAGTTCTATTTGGCACGAGTAATTTCATAAGTGGTACAACTATCTCAGTGAATATTTGCTCAGATTAAAGCTCTGGAGGTTTGGTTCTCATACGTATTGACCCTCTCATACCTGTTCGCTGACTTGGATCATTATTTATTTGGGATTAATGGATAGATCTCATCGAATTCTATCTTGCACAGTGAATTTCATGAGTGACACAAGTAGAGGAGTGAATGTTTGGCGGAAATACTGATATTCGCATTAAAAAAAAACTTTTTTTAATCAATATTTTTTATTTTGCAGGCAAGTCAAGTAATGAAAGTTTGTGAAGCCTATGGCATTATATAGTATATTGGATGGACTACCTGACACAACTAATATTTGCTCTGACACTGCGCTTGTTGCGAATATTAGGCGGAAATATTTGAATCTGTTGCTAACTTTACTTATGTGATTATTTAAATTTGTCTTACCTGATAAAATGTCAAATTCTTCTGGAGCTAAATTGTTAAATGATGCTATTTCGACATATGCATCACGAACTAAAGGTCAACCAGTGAAAAAAAATTTTCTTTGAAATAGCTCAATTAAAATAAGTCATTTACAATTTATTCAGTCAGTAAACGAGGTAAAGATAATTGAGTACAATAGAGTTTATCTTTTTTCTTATCACGACATCGTCGTTGTTTAGGTGTATGCAACGACGGTTCTAGAAAAAAGGATGACATGCGAGCCAAAAACAAGAAAGTAAGTGCATATTAAGGTTAACTGATTTATTGGCAGCATTGTCCAGCAGAAAGTTGAACAAATGATCGGAATTTTCTTCGTCCATAAAAAAAAAATTATAAATGCTGGAAGATCTAAAAAATGAAATAAAGAGAAAGATATTGATTAGTAGAATATCGAAATACGTTCAATAAACTTGTAATTCTTTGGAAGAAAAATCGCTGTTGTATATTCCACTGCTATCTCTATATCCAATCGAAACAAAGAGCTATCAAATGTCGTTCGAATAAAATGACCATTCTAGGAAAGATACATACTCAAAGTGAAATTATACCATAGTTTTCACATCAATAAAATGAACAAATAATATTCAAACGTTTCTTTTATATATTCTATCACACAACAACATCACGTGTCTGTTTTTCTTGGAAAGCTGACAAGAATCTTTTTCTTCCTATCGAAAAGAATCATCTCTGAACATCAAGAAATTTAATATATCTTATATTTCTTTCCAGCTTCTGTTTTTTTATAATTTTCTGACACGATGCTTCTGATCTTGAATAGCAGAAAAGATTCTTTCCAAAAGGAGAGAAAGAGATTCTTGTCTGAACTTAAAATTTATCTTGGCTATCTTATAATTCTTGCCTGAATCTTTTATTTCTGATCAATCAGGCGAGATTCTTTTTACTTTCCTTTCAGAAAGAATCTTGTCTGAAACACAAGAAAAACAAGAATCTGGAAAAAAAGAGACAAGATCGTCGATTAGTGAATTATAATTAGAGCATTGCATCGGAGTTGGAATTGATGTAAATTATAGAAACTTCAAAAATTTTATTTCATTCTTTTCTTATACAGCATTTATTTTAGATAATTGTTATATCTTCTAAATGAAAACTGCTAATTCAATAATGAAATAGCATAAAATAAAAAAGAAAATGCCTACACTAATGAACTTTCACAAGTGATTATTGCGAAAGAAATAAAAAAAAAGGATAAGTACCATTCGAAATCTCTATTTCGTCACGAGATGCATTTTCATTATCTTGACACGATCTTAAATTATGGAATAATGCTGCACATGTACGTTATCGTCAATTAACGGGAAAAAACTTTCCAATTTTTTTAAGTTTTTAGAAGTCTGAGTTGGGGTTTAAAAAAAGTGTGACTTCACAAGTTTCTAATTATAATTTTTTTAGCTCATGTAATGACACTTCTGATTGAAAATTAAAAGTAATGTCGACTTTGTTCCTTGTCATCATCCCTAGAGATTTTAATTATTCTGAGAAATTTCATTGAACTTACCGGTTTCTTATCATTGCTAACATTTTTTAGTTTTTTTTATACTTGAATATCTTATTCTTTGGATGTCTACTCAAAATAGAAATATAAAATTACTATAATAATAAGTATAATAATTCTAAGATTGTAAAATAATATGTTTCATGGTTTTTTTTCTTGTTTAATCAAGTCTATGTTTGTTTTTTAAGTTATTGATTTAAAGAATTGTCCTACTTTTTTTTCTATTTATACACACCAAATCAAACACTCGATATAATTTTTGCAAAATATTTTTAAACTATTTTACAATTTTTCATATATAAAACGTATTATGTAAAAAAGTTACTTTCTCTAACATACTTCTTCAAATATTTATATTAAGTAGCTAAAATGATGACTGACAACATTATGTTAGAATTCGATGGATTGCAGGTGTTATAAGTTTGTTGTCAAGTTTAGCGATAATTAGACCTATTTTTGTCCTAAAAATAAGATTAATAATAATTGTTTCCCTCTTATGTATGTTGCTTGATAGATTTATATATTACGGAGGATTAATAATGATAACATCATCTTTTTACTTTTTTACATCGTTTAATAATTTGAAAGGTTACAAAATTAAAGATATTTTATTGTGATGAATGCTTTAAGTTTTTTTTAATTATTGAATGAAGAGTATAGTTAGTATGTTGCTCTCTTTTTCTTTTCTTCATTTGTTGATATTCTTTAGAAAATATAAAAGAAACTATTTTTATGACATTCAATATGTTGTTTTTTCTTCCATTTAATTTTTCTTTTTTTGCACAGAAGGTGGAAAGAGTCAGCTAACTATAGCATTTCCTTTTCATTGTCTTAAAAAACATATAATTACTGACAGGAATATTCACATATGTTGAAATCTAGTTGTATGAAATTGTCTATTAAATTAAGATATTCATTTTTAGTATTTTAATAAGACTTGATTGCCATATTGTTAGCACATCTTACGAGAGAAAGTTTTCGACTGATTAATCACTTTTCAATTCGGACTCTGTGCATAAAGTAGATTTCAGTGAACTAGGAAAAATCTTAAAAAAGATAATTTTCTTAGATCTTCTGTTTAAAGTTGTAGGCATTTTACTAGAATTTTATCATCGAGCATAGTATATACCAACAAATCGAATGACGATATTTCGACCTGAGATTTTGCTCACAGATAGGCCACTTGTGAATAGAATGTTCTAGAAGTTTCAGTTCAAAAGAACAGTTCCTTCTCAAGATATTAAGGTCTCACAAAAAAAACAGACAATTCTAGCATCTTTTGTGGAATATGAGTAACTTTTGGAACTTTAATATCTCAGAAAGAAAATATCCTTTTGAGCTGAAACTTTCAGAACATTCTACTGACAAATAGATCTGTATGTGAGCAAAATCTCAGATCGAAATACCGTCATTCAATTTGTTAATATATATCATGCCAGAGGCTAAAATTTCAGTAAAATGTCTACAACTTTGAACAGAAGGCTTAAGAGAAATTATGCTTTCAAGATTTTTCATAGCTCAATGGTATTTATCTTATGCATAGAGTCCAAATCCAAAAGCAATGAATCAGTTGAAAATGTTCTCTCGTCAACTTATTCTTCCAATGAAAGTCGAATAAATATATCGAATATAATGCAGAAGAAAAATAGTCAAATTATAATGCTAATGTATTGAAGAAGTAAATTATAAAAGAACCCGCATAAAAGACTGAGACACATTGATAATAACAACCTACAGAAGTGACAGGCTAGAATGTTAAAGCTGAGAAAAATCGAGTTGAATATCTAACAACGATATTCATAGAACTCAATCGTAAAGATTGAGAATGTAAACTATAAACACAGTATCCCATATATCAAAAGATATTTTCATAAATCAAGTTTTTTTTCTCATGAATGTTCTCGAGTCGATGACTGAGAATGATGATTAGAAGATTTTTGCTAAAATGAACCGAATTTTGGGAAATCGGTGAGCAAAACGAAAACAACAATAAATTACTGAAGAAAAACAAAAATCTTTTAAGATCGATAGATCACCACTACTGATTGTAAAACTAAAGTTTCGAATGGAATGTCAATCAAAATATTTAGTTTCGCTGATTTCTATGTATCTTACTCTCGTTTATGTAATTTCTGAAAGGCATCTCGAGATATGAGTTGACGCCTATAGCAGTAACGATGACTGTAATTATTACTATTTTTTTTTTCCTTTTGATGGTGCCGACGGTTGAAAATTTATGAAGATTTTAAAGAAGTTTTCTTAGTTTTAAGAAATTCGAGAAGAAAAGAAAGAAGCAAAAAACAATTTATAGGAAAATTATTCATAGGACACTTCATAATAACATCCATGAAAAATAATCTTTGTGATCAAAAATAATTAAAATTCTGGTATACATTTTTGTATCTTAGGAAGGTTGTCTGAGTCGATTAGTTCACATATTTAAATACATTAATGTTAATTTTTTTTTCTTTGCTGCTCCGTTCTTATATTTTTTCCTTTTTTTTTTAGTGCCCTTTTCTTTTATATACTGAACATCATTTTACTTTCTTTTCCATTTATAAAGTGAGTGGTTTTGATATACAATTGACAATAAAAAATGCCTAATGAGTTTCATTATTAGAATTTCCGTTTAAAAAATAAATCAAGAATGCCTGAAGAATCGTAAGTTTTATTATGTTAGGTTAATTTTATTGTAAAATTTTTCGTTTTGTTAGTATCAAAGTTGCTGTACGTGTTCGTCCATTTAATCAACGGTAAAGAAAAATACAGCAAAATTTTAAAGAAACAAAATAATTTTTTTATTTATTAATTTAAAATCAACAGAGAAAAAGATCGAAGTGCAAAACTTATTATTAAAATGCAAGGAAAATCAACGTTTATTATTGATCCAAAAGCACCACGTAAGTTTTCAATGTAAACCTGTAATAATTATAAACTATTGTTTCTTTTTTATTTGATTTCTTTTTAGAAGATGAGCCAAAACAAGTGAGTATATTATAAATAAATAAGATTAGAGAAAAAGAAATATTCTCTTTGCTTTGTTTATAGTTTTCATTCGATTATTCATATTGGTGAATCAAAAAATATTTTAAAAACAACGGAAGAAAAAAAATTAAGTCTTTTTTTAGGTCACATGACGGCTTTGTTGAACTTCCTTCCGGAATACTTGAAGCTGATAATTCCTTATCGCCGTATGCTTCTCAACAAAGAGTTTTTGATGATCTTGGTCGTGACGTTTTAAAAAATGCATTTGATGGTAAAAATAAAATATTTCAATTAATTTATAAAAATAATTTGTTTTTTTTTTCATAGGTTTTAATTGTTCATTATTTGCATATGGTCAAACAGGTTCTGGAAAAAGTTATTCAATGATTGGTTATGGTGTTAATCAGTATAGATTTTGATTTTCTTTCTATTTTTTTTTTCATTTTATTATTTCCAAAAATTAATTTATCTTCTTTAGTGGAATTGTTCCAATTATATGTGATGAATTATTTCGTGAAATGCAAAATAAGAAAGATAAATCAACAGTATGTATTTATTGTTATTTTGAAATTCATATCTGGATGGCCCATTTTTAAATTAATAGTTTCAGAATAATTTGTTTTTAAACTTTACTAAGACTTATATGTAATTGAGCAATAAAATAATCTAAATGAGCAATAATTATACTGAATAAGCAATAATAATACTGAATGAGTAATAATTATTCTGAATGCTTAATAATTATACTGAATAAGCAATAATTTATTTAAATTGAAGGTAAATTTTATACAAAAAGGGCAATAAGAATTCATTTATTTGTACAATTGTTGGACACTTCTTTTCTTTTCTTATCTTTTATCATCTTGTATAGAGGACACACACGACATACATATATGCATTCTTTTCTCTTCTTTTTTTTCCATTTCGTTTTCGTCCGGGTATTTTCAAAACGTTCACTTCTTCAGGTGGTTTTCCCTCTCGGTGTGGTTTTTTCCTGTCATCTTTGATTTTTCCTATCATATCCGTATATATATATTGTGCCCGTTTGGAAAATGAAAGACAGACATGATCGAATTCTCTGTCAACAAATACGTATTTTGTCAATTTTATACAATAAAATATATGGTTTATACAAATGGCTCAATCACAATGCGTAGCACAATATAGTTCAGATAGTGGAAATGACAATGATATGGAACTGGAGTCTTCTAATAGTAGTGAAGAGGTTAATAAACAAACAAAACAAAATAGAAGAAAATAGGTACGAATATGGACATACAACAATACAGATAATGCTAATAGTCAAATAAAAACTGATGGTATATTGAGCAAACCTCAAACAAATATAATCAGCGAAGTGAAACAAGTTTATTACAGATGTAATCAAGTAAAGCGATCTAGAAAACAGTGTCAAGCTAGCATTCATCTTTTATATCATAGTGAAAAAAATGTGGAAATTGTTACAAAAAGAAAAAGAGGAAGATCATCTAAAGCAAAAAAATACGATATTGGAATTTTTCTTTTTTTTCTATTGCTAAAATATGAAATTACTACTGCTATTTAATGAATTAACTAATGTACATTTAGCAATATAAAATTATCCAGATAAAGTTTTTTTTATTGCTCATAAATTATTGATAAATCATGTTTTAATTATTGCTCACTCAGATATTTTTGTCGCTCAAATAAATACTAGCCCTTGATTACTATAAATAAAACAGAATCTCACGATGCTTATTCATATGAATTAAAAATAGTCATTGATTAAATTTTTATTGAAAGTATTTATGTTAAATATATAGGTCGACATTTAATAATTGAAGTAAAAAAAGGAAAAGAATATATTCATCAAATTTCTGTATACTTATCTAGACATATATGATAAAATAATACGTCAATCATAGTTCAATAGATTCTGATGACATAGAAAACCAAAGAACCAATTTTTTGTTTAAATTTCTATTATTAGTTTGATATGTTTTGTATCTTTTTTTTTTAAAATTATTTATCGTATCTATGAAAATCAAGAAGTTGTCCTGATAATGTTTTTCAATGAAATATTGTTTAGAGCAATTATATATATATATATATATATATCTTGCAGTAGTAAGCTGCTTCTGTATGCAAAAAAATAAATAAAAAGTTTAAAGAAAATAAATTTATTCAATCTTATCATCTTCTAAACAAATACTAATTAGTAATTATTCTTAGAAGATTCGATTTTTTTTGTTTTTTAGCGTTATGAAGTTTCTTTTTCTATGTTGGAAATTTACAATGAACAAGTTCGAGATTTATTAACTAAAGAATTTCCGAAAGGAGGTAAATGTTCTAAATATTTAATAGAACAAATCGATCTTTATTTTACACTAGGTCTTTCTGTTCGTCAACATCCAACATCAGGTTATTTCTATCCACAAGGTCTTCGTATTCTACCTGTGGGTAGTTATAATGATATTGAACTTCGTATTTCTGAAGGTACAGAAAATCGAACAATAGCTGCAACAAATATGAATGCAACAAGTAGTCGTGCACATACAGTTGTTACAATATATTTTGATCAAATTATTAAAATGGATCGTAGTGAAACAAAAAAAACAAGTGTTATTAATCTTGTTGATTTAGCTGGTAAAAAGAAATGTTTTTCTTTTATTATAAAATTAAATTGAATTTCTTTTTTTTTTAATCGTTAATTTATTTAAGGATCTGAAAGAGTTTCTAATACAGGAGCAACTGGAGATAGATTGAAAGAAAGTACAAATATTAATAAATCATTATCAGCATTAGGTAATGTGATATCGGCATTAGCTGATATATCATTGGGAACAAAACGAAAAATTGTTATACCATATCGTGAATCTGTATTAACAAAACTACTTCAAAATGCTCTTGGTGGAAATAGTAAAACAGTTATGATAGCTGCTTTATCACCAGCTGATGTTAATTATGATGAAACATTAAGTACATTACGTTTTGCTGATCGTGTCAAACGTATTAAAAATACAGTTGTAGTTAATGAAAATCCAATTGAAAAATTAATTCGTGAATTAAAAGTATGTTCAAAAAAAAAATAGAAATTTTCTTTTTTGTTTTTCATGTTAGTATTTTTATTTTTAAGGAAGAAAATGAACGTTTAAAATTATTAATCGATACCGGTAAATATAATTTACAATTAGATATTCTACCTGGTATGACCAATCAACATATTGAATTAATGAGAAAAAATATGGAAGAAGAAATTCTTTCACAAATACAAGCTAATCAACAAGTATTACAAAATTCTAAGACATCGTGGGATTTAAAGGTAATAGAAATTAGAAATCTTATTCTACTATAATTATTATAAAACTATCTGACATTCAGGAATGAATATATAGGATATTTTCAAAGTTATATTACACTTTTACATAGATAGCAAATATCGAGTACTTTTATTCTAATAATTATTACAATCATGCATATATGTAACGAATGATATACTAATTAATGCTTTATATCTCATTTCTATGTCTCCTGTTATCTAAGTAAAAACTTTCTATCAACAGGAAAATACCTGTGGTGTAAACATAAGAGATTTTTTGTTAAAAGAATGCTCTATGAATTTCTTTGACGTGTAATTAATTTTCAACGTTTTGGGTTGGTTGTAATTTTAGCTAAAGTCCTGACTTGTTTATCCCCTATGAAATTTTATTGAAACTATGTAGTTCATATAAAATTCTGATGATATAGAATAATACATAAGATATTTTCATTGTTAATGGCATTTTCTTAGTTAAAACATATTCTGAACATAAATCATTTATTACAAAATTATTCTAAACAAAGAAAATTGATAATAGCTCACTAAATAATCACATTTAGATCAAATTTGAAATAAACTTAAAAAACATTCTATTTAATGACCTTACTGAATAGTTCTAATTTGTTGAAAACATTGGAAGAAATTCAGAGTTCTAAAAATCGATTTTACCAGTGAAATGCAATTTATAGCATCATTAGAAAAAGCAAATGGAATTGCATTGAATAACCTCAAAAATTAATGTAAACTAGAATAATGAGAGCAATTGAATTTAATATACTATTACATTCGTGAATTGTCATAATAATATGAAAATTTTGAATCAATAATGATTGATCTTGAAAAAATATTTAGTAGTAAAAGTGAATCAATAACGACAATGTCTTAGATATTATTTTATATTATTAAAATTTCAAATGAACTATATCGGATCACCGAAGTGTCATAGAGGTTCAACAAGTTCAAACTCTGACTTAAAATTAAAATGAACTGTAAGAGTTGAACATTAGTGGTGTTTCAACAGAATCAAAGATTTTCTTTTAGGAAATTACTTCTATAATTACGCGATGGATATTTTCCGATTGCCTAGAAGATATTTGCTTTCAAATAATCAAAGACAGAAGTGAAATAAAAGGCATTAATTAGTTTGTCAAATGTTGTATATATTTTTAATAATAGCATATTTCTATCATTAGTAATCTAAATAAAACTACCAATTAGTCATTATTTGTGTCGCGATGTTATACTCTGACGGTTGAAAATAGCACAAAAGTAGATCAAACGTTCATTCTATTTTTTTTCTCATAATATTTTTCTAATCGAACGAGTAAATACGAATAAGTTATAGAAAAGATATTTTAATCTTTCGATTCATTTTATTTCAGTATTCAAATTAAGAAAGAAAAACATATACATATCGAAATATCGTATATATGTGGTTAAAAAAAACCAATGAACATCTTCTAATATCAATGCTTTTATATTATAATGTTTTATTCAGATACAATCGTTCAGGGATTTTTATCTATCTTAGAGTACGAATGACTATAGATTATTTGAATATTTTTTTAAATACCATGTCTACTTTGAGAGGTCTATCTCCAGCTCATCCCTGGTTGAAAATTAAAATAGATTGTCCCATTTTTATTGTTTCGGAACTGAGTCTTGATTAATCTTCCAATCAAGACCAATGAACATAAAAATTAAAGTTAAGATTATATAATACTCGTATCTCGTAAGAGGCCTATCTTCAATTTACATTCACATACTATTCTACATTATAAACATTGATCTAATCGCTATTCCTGTCGTCATGTTTTGTTTTACGATTGCGAACCAAAAGCAAAAGATGTTGAACAAATAGAACTTTGAAAACACTGTCAAACATGTAAACAAGATCTATGTTGGATAACCTTGTCAAAATTAAATATGTTCAAGTCAGATGTGGGTAAACAATAGACACACCACACTAGAGCCCATTCGATCGAAATTTTTCAGGCCTGGTCGAACCGCACTTTGATGCTCTCAATGAAATTTTCTAATCAGCATTGAATAGTTGCTTCGAAGATACGAGATACTTTTTTTTTATTCGGTGATTAGCGCACACTATACATTTTTCAGACGACTAGAACTCATCAGGTCTAAAGTTTCCAGAGTGGGACTCGGATTCAGGACCAATCTGACGGGCTTTATACCTCGCACCCTTAAAAATTATCTTTGTTACTCATTTTTCTTATCTTTATTAGTTGCCAAATAAGATCCTAATTTGGAATGGTCCGAGTTTGGTATTGAGTTTTTTTCAGCATAGGCCGAATCCGGAAAAAATTAGGTTAGGACAAATCAATCAGTGACCAGTCTGGAAGATATCCTTTGAGACAATAGATTGTGACGACGAGCATGCTATTTTTATCTTTTAATATTCGAAATGAAGCTACACATGAAAACAAACGTGCAAATAGCAATTTAATTTTCTTTCTCAATAAATACTTCAGAAAAGTATGACTAAATTACTCACAACGGAGGTGTTTGTGTTGATAAGTAAAAAGATGGGACATATTCGAGTCAAAAGAAAGCTCTCATCGCCAAACTAACGAGGTTAAAATATTAGCTCCCATTGACTTGCTTAGAGAGAGATCTTCGATTTTTACTATATTTACAGTATATGTAGGATGGCCACAATTGAAAATTTCAGTCGAATTTATTTTTCTTTTTTCATGACGGTTGGATAGAGCTCGTCGAGTTGCATTAGAAAAAGTATGTTTCAAATCTTAAAAAGAGTTTTTTAAAAAGATTTCGACGAAGAGTCCAAGCTGCGGTTATTTTTTAATATAAGGGAAAATATATCCAAAGTTCTTATCCTTCGGAAATTTTTTTTAAAATCTCTTTTTAAAAATTTAAAACATACTTTTTCTAATGCAACTCGATGAGCTCTATCCAACCGTCATGAAAAAAGAAAAATAAATTCTACTGAAATTTTCAATTATGGACATCCTACATATACTGTAAATACAATAAAAATCAAATATCTCTCTCTAAGCAAGCCAATAGCGCCTAATATTTTAATCTCGTTAGTTTGGCGATGAGAGGTTTCTTGTGACTCGAATATGTCCCATCTTTTTACTTATCAACACAAACATCTCTATTGTCAGATAAAATCAAATCATATCTTTATATTTTTCATACATTCTATTAACTCATAATTTAATTTTTCTCTTAAGCTTAAAAATGCTCGATTAGATGAGAAAAGAGCTTTGAATCAATTTGATAAAAAAGTTCCATATCTTGCTAATTTAAATGAAGATCCAATGTTATCATATGTTATATTACATTATTTTACTACTGATGAAATAACAATTGGTAGTCGAAATTCAACAATATGTTTTAATGGTTTAAATATTCTTGAACGACATGCTATTATTCGATCTATAGATTCACATAAATATGAATTAATAGCAGCTGAACCTGGTTCAAAAATAAAAGTTAATGGATATAATTTAAATGGGTAAATTAAATTAAATAATTTCATTTAATTATCTATTATTATTATTATTATTATTATTATTTTATTGTATTTAGATCAACACAACTTCGACATAAAGATCGTATTTTATTTGGTGCAAATCATGTTTATGTTTATTTAAATCCATTAAATGAACAAGAATCTTCACCAGATTTACCATCAATAATAACATGGGAATTTGCACAAAAAGAAATAGCTAAAGCAAAAGGTTATTCATTAGGAAATAATTTAACAATTGAACAAGAAGAAATTCAAGAAAAAATTTTAAGTTTATTACCATTATTATCAGAAGTAAATGCTATAAGTGAAGAACTTAATAAATATCGTGTATTTGAAATTGTTCTTATGCCAATATCATCATGGGAAGGTATAGCAATTAAAGGATCAAAGTAAAAACAAAAAACAAAAATTTCATTTGACTGATTTCGTTTATTTTTTTTCTAATGAAAATTTTTTTGTTTTTGAAGAGCCATGATTAAAATGAGAAATCTGCTTAATCAAAATATTTGGTTTTGGGATGAGGAAAAATTTATTAATCGAAGTTTTATTATTAAAGTAAAAAAAAAATAGCAATGATTTTCTTCTTTGTTATTCGAAGATGATTCTTGTTTTTTTTTAGGAACATTATCAAAAATTTTTAGATGGAGAAGAAGAAATTTTGTACATTGCAAAAGATGATGATCCGTAAGAAATAAAATGAAAAACAATAAATAATAATCAGAGAAGTATTTATTTTAATAGATTTTGGGAACCTATAGAAGATACTTTACTTGGTACAGCTACTGCTTTTCTTCAAAGTCTAGCTTATTCACTTGATTTTGCTGATGAAATTTGTATTGTGGATTATAAAGTAAGTATCTATACAAAAAGAAAAAAAAAATTCTTTTTACTTACGAAGAAAGATTCTCAAGTGATCTACGATGTTTTCGCTAATATTTTATATGCATGTAGGAGATCTTATTCTAAGGGAAAAGTCGAAGAGAATTTAGACTGATACGATTTCTTTTGATAGAGATAAATATTTTCACTCTTATATTACGAGAGAAAACAAATCAATATAACTTGTGAGAGAGCCGCTCTTAACAAAGAAAAGAAACATTTATTTTGATTGAAACTTATCAAGATATATTCTAACAATGGAAGTTCTCGAACAGATAAATCGCTTTTGAATTCAGGTTACTCTACTTTTACAGTATTTTTTAAATAAATACCATGGTAAAGGAAAAAACTAGTTTTCAAATTTCGACTTGAAACTTTGCATAAAAATAAGTTTTGATGAGAATAGTTTATTGTAAAAGTTTCAGAACTTTTGAATTACTGCTAGCCTGAAATAAGAACATCAAATCTGCCAGGTTATATGAGTGGTTTAAAAGATATTCTATTATTGTAGTTGTATTTTGGAATAGGAACAGTGACAAGATCTGAAACATTCACAATAAACTATTCTCGTTAAGATCTGTCTCTATGCAAAATTTCAAGTTGAAATTCAAAAACCAGTTTTTTTCTTTACAACGGCATTGATTTAAAAAATACTGTAAAAGTACAGTATCTCCGCAGCAATAACCTAAGAGCATGAACTTTTTTCAAGGTATTTATAGCTCATTTGAGTCTACATAATACACATAGGGTCGGTTCAAAAGCGATTTATCAGTAGGAGAACTTTCCTTATAAGAACGACCAGATTTATCTGTTAGTAAAATTTTAGACCAAAGTTTTTTAATTTAATTTTATCGAAAAAAACTGGCTATAGGTCTAAAATTTAGTAAAAGAGTAGTTATTTTTGGCTAGACGGTCTTGAACAGGTGATTATGTAGATCAGTTGGGAACTTGTTTTTGTTGGATGAAATTATTTTTATTTTTATCTACAAAAATTTAAATCACTTATGAATATATTGACCATGATTAGAAATATAGTACTATCAAAGAATCATAATAATTTTCAAGAATGAGAAATATACACATAAATAATGAAGATTGAACAATGAGTAGCAATATGCATTGTTTTTTGAAGTAATATTTTAAAGTAAGTTAATAAGATTTAACGAAAGATGATAGAACATTGTCTCTATAGGCTTCTTGGTACGAAGAATATTTCGTATCTTTTTCTTTTAATTTCATTAAACTTATTAAACTGAAATAATCAAAATTTAAATAGCATTGATCTTTGTACGGATACAAACGTCATTATCATATTTCTATGACATTTCGAACTGATTTATATACCAAAAAAAAAATTGATGAATCGATTTAAATAAAACTTTTTTATCTGATTAAAATCTTATCTTTAACTTTTTCATTCCCGAAACAAGCAAATGAATAATGTTAAACGACTGACTGTACAATAATTAATATACCAAGATTCTTTTTTTTCATATTGTTTGAAAAATTTGTTTTCAATGGAAGATAATATTTTACAAAAGTTTAGAGAAGAACCTAGACGTATTCTATATTCGTTGATGACACACATGATTTTCGTATTTTGTGAATTTTCTTGAAAAAGAAAAGTTTGATGTTTTTTTTTTTGATTGAATGTTTTCGTAATTTTAAGGGTTTAGAACAAGGTCGTTTAAGTATTAATCTTTGTCCATGTTTACCAAGTGGTAAAGTATTAAGTGATGAACAATTTGTTGAACAACCTGAAGACCTTCTTAATAAACCATATAGTTTTAAAGTAAATATTTATTCTTTTTTTTATCTTTTAATTAAACGAAATAAAAAATACATATTTTAGATAACTATACGCTTTATTGAAATAAATGATGAACGTCATAATAAAGGTCTTCGTATACGTTATAAAGTTTTTAATGAATCAGAATTTACTGAAACAAATATTATTTGTCGTAATACTGTATGTGCTAATGTTAAACAAATACGTATTATCACAATACCAAGTGTTGATCAAGTAATGTTTAAATTTAATATTATTTTTCAAAGTTTCAATTTTTTATTTTTATTATTTAAATAGGATTGGTTAGGATTTTTTCTAGATGGTTGTATTATATTTCAAATATTTGCTGTACAAGAAGAAGGCAAACCAAATACTGGTTTATTTCAAATGACAACACGAGTAATGAAAAAGATGATAATAACGGGATATATCCATCTTTCATTTGATTTTGATTGATTATTTTTGCTATATAAGTTCTATTAATATAGACATATGTAAAAATGTTGACTCTTTCAGCTGACTATTAATTAAAATTAAAAAATTAAAATTTCTTTTTTCTTTTTTTTTTGTGTTTAAGGATTTAAAAAAAATGGAACAAAAACAAGATAATACAAATTTCATGCCAATTAGTCATGCAAATTCAAGTTTACCAGGTGATTCAAAATTAAAATCTGAATTAACACTTCTTCAAAGAAAATTTTATCGTCTTGAACAAAAAGAAAAACGTATTCAAGTAATAAAACAAAAAAAAAAAAATTCTTAATAAATTCTTTGTATTTTTTATCTCTTTTAGCAATTATGTCAAGAATGGACAAATAATCATGATTATAATAAATTTTATAAATTAATTTCAGCTATTGCATTTAGTTCAGGAACAAAATTAAAAGCAACATCAACAGTTGTAAGTTGATTTCTAATAAAAAAAATTTATTGTGCATATGTCTTAATGTGATATACTTATGCTTATATTCTATAACGCTCTACTGATAGATATTGAGTGGTTATCAATTAACTCGAAATATATCTGGGGTATTTTAATTTTGTCTTAAAATAACAAAAATATATATATATATGTATATATTTTTAAATAGAAATGCACATTAATAACACACTTAGTATGCACATATTATTTAATCACTGAATACACATGCACACACATTAGAAAAATAAAGATAGGCGAAATATTTTTCATCTTAGGCAAATAAAGAAAATCCTGTCGATGTTTATTTATTTGGAAATGAAGAACAAGAATATATCAAAGATATCGAACAACCAAATGCAGATAGACAAAAACATGTAAGTATATAAGAAATAATATTTTTCTTTTTTTCGATTTATATTTCTACAATGTCGAATATTAAAACTTAAATTCATTTGAATAGACAATCAAATTCTCTATCAAATGTATTCGATATTAAAATTTCATAGACAAACTATAAGAAGAAGGTTTTGGAGAATTGTAGTTTTTTCAGGTCCCAGAAAACTATGTGAAGATTAGTTGTTAATAGCATCATCTTAAAGAATACAAAATTCTGTATAAAATGAAAGGTGACCGTATTCAAATCACATTTTTTTGTTGTTGTTTATATCTTTTGAAAGGGAGGTCGTAGAAAATGCGGCGATCTCTTAATCTATTCAGAATTTAATTCTCTTTAAGATGGTACTATGCACAACTAATGTTTATACAAACTTCTAGGACCTGAAAATTACCGTATTTGGTCTTGCACAAATTTTATTGACTATTCAAATCACTATTTCGATTTGATTTTAATTATTCGATATCGTAAAAAGTAATGAAAAATACATTAGTTTTCCCTTTAGAGTCGAAGTATTCCAAGTCTTTGAAAACAAGAAATGTTTCAAATCAATATTTTCTTGTTTCTAATTGATTCTAAACTAAAATATAACACGAATACATAATTTGCTCTTAGTTTAGGATTACTTAAGAAGATTAATATCTCATAGCAAGATATATGACATCATTGAGAATCAAGATTTGGTCTTTTTTTTTTTCTCTATCAATATTGTTTTATGCAAAAACAACAAAAGTTCTCTTATGTATATCTTTAGTGGGACGAATATTATCGAAAAACTGCATTAAAACAAAGACGTAGTTCAATAACATCCCGTATAGGTATGAATCAACAATCAACTATTAATCTCATGTCATTAACAAGTAATAGTCGGGGTACTTTCACACTAACTACCGATGGATCAAATCAAAATGGTCAACAAAATTATAATGACCATTCATCAATATTTTTTTTGAATGCAAATTCAACATCAAATCAAAAGAAAACATATGAAGAACCTAAAAATGATAATATTGAACAATTAAATGAAAATAATCTTCCTATGACAAATTCAAAAACAACATCGAAACATAATGGTACTAAAAGTACACCAAAAACTGAAACATTTACTAATGAAAAAAACTCAACAGTTTGTACTATTCAATAAAAATCAATATTTAATAATCGAACAAGTCCAAATGAATTAATAAAAAGAAAAAAAAAAAACAATTTATGCACTCTAAAGCACGTTTAGCTTATTCTTCTTCTATGGGATGCTCTGCTTGTGTTATATTGATAATCTAATTTTATATTATTGAAAATTACTTATAAGTTAATACAAAAAAAATATTATTTATATTCATTTAATGTATTTTAGGAAGATTGGAACGATTCATTTGATGAAAATTCTTTTTCCTTATAAACAACTGCATAATGACTGTAGATGTATATATAATTATATATATTTTCTTTATTATTTATATGTATATTTATTGAATCGTTAATTTTTATTCGATATTAATACTTTTTATTTTTTTCTTTCATTTGCTTTGACAAATAAGAAAAAGAATATTGTTGAATCATTTGTATTCTCATCATAATATCATTAATATTGAAATAAAATTTTTAAAATTACTAATAAATTATATATACGAATTAGATATGTTCATTAAGTTTTTTGGCTTACGAGAGAAGTATCCAAGATGTTCATTTCTGTTTTGTTTTATTCATATCTTATTCGATAGAGTATATTGAGATAAGAAAAAGTTTAAAAGAGTTAGAATTCATGGCGTATCGATGAAAAATTATGACAATTTTAATGAAATTTTTACTGAGAGTCAAGCATTCCGAAAAAAAGATCAAAATGAAGAATTCTGATTCAAAAATTTTGCCTTTAGATAGATTTAATAGTCATTAGATAGTCCTGGAGTTTTCAATGAAATCATACATGTCTTTCTGGAAATAATTAATGTTCAAATAGAGTAGATCACAGATGCAAACGATCAGTTGTATTGACGACTGATGTCGGTACTGGTTCCATCTCTGAAGTAGATTATTATGTCCTCCTACGGTAAACGGCTGTGTTTTTTAAAAATGAATATCTCGAGAAAGTATGTTCGTTTTCGTTAAAATTTTCAAGGCTATCTAATGACTATTAGATTGATCTCTAGGCAAAATTTCAGATCAAAACTCTTCACTACGGTTTTTCGGAATGCTTGACTCTCTCAGTAAAAAAAAGGCCATAACTCTTCACCAACATGTCGTAGGTTCGAACCATTTTTGTCGTTTTCTTATTTTAATATATTCTATCAAATGAGGTATGAGTCAAAACGAAGTAGGACATCTTGGATATTTCTCATTAGATACGAAACAAATCGCATGGAATTTTACTGTTGGTTCAAGTGTAAACTTACTTCATAAGTTTCTTAAGACTTCTCGATTTGATCTTTTTTTTTCTAAATCAATAAAGTTGATAGTTTCTATTCAAATGTACACTTCAAGAAATTAAAATTTTAGTTTTCAAAAGAAATACATATGTTCGAAAATATCTATTATTTGAAAAAAGAAAAAGGATTGATCGATATTGTTTGAACATATCAACAATAAATCACAACTGTCGTTCGTGTTGATCATATAATTATATGTCATTGTAAAAAAAAATAATTTTGATCTATTTATATTTTATCATTCAAGTCAAACTAATAATCTAATGTTTGAGATAATAATTATCCTACTAGTATATTTATTTTAATTTTTAGATATCAAATATTATCTACATATTATTATTGATCTGTTTAATAATATATATCGTTAAGGAACTTGATATAAAATATCAAGGTCGCTATATTTTTTCTATCTTTTCTGGTACAACATTCACTATCAATAAAAGAGGTCAAACCTATTCATCATATTTTTTATTATTTTATTATAAATTATTATTATAGACATAGTGACAACTGTAATAAATTATTGCAAGAATTCTATATCTAAACTTATATATTTTTTTTGTTATTGTTATAAATATCAATAGAACAATGATTTTTGCTTTCCTATAACAATATTCATATCCTAGTAGGATACAATGAGATAAATAACTAGAACACATATACGCTATATATTGGATATGTTTTTTAACGTGCGAGTATTATTTCTTTTTTATTTGTTGATGATATTTGAGGACATGTCGAGAGACGGATGCAACTAAGATCATTTATCTTCCAAAAATGTATCGACGTAGTCGTTATTGTTGTTGCGATTATGAATCTTTGCATGACATGACTTTCAAAAGCAGAAAAAACTACGATGTAAACACTAACAGAGTCGATTGTTATTTAGAGTATTGAAGACACATAGATCACAGATGGTCGTAGGAAGACAACAATGAGTTTCATCGTTCCATCTTTATCATCATCATTATATTTTAGTGTGTTCTGATAATTGCTTGAGATTCCACTAAGAGAGTCCATATGTGGTCTATGATATAGAATGCAAAAAAAAAAAAGAATTGATTGAAGGATATTCGATCCCAATGAGAGGAAAAGACAAGCTATTGCTACTGCTGCTGTTTTTGTTGTTGTTTCTGTTAGTTACCAAGTTATCTCGATAAGCAAGTTTGCTATTTAGATGAGAAAATATGTCGTCGCCGTCGTCGTCGTCGTCGTCGTCGATCAGAAGAAAAGAAAGTTCAAATAAAGATATCTAGTATATACTCGTTTTCTGTTCTGCAAAACCTCATACTACAAAAGAAGGATACATAGATAACGAGAGAAGAGAAAAGAAGGACGTTTTATAGTTATTTGGATTGGTTTTATTCATTACAAGATTCTAGGCTAACAATAGTGAATAATGGCGGGAACACAAATGATCACAGTTACACTTCAACGTGATAGTTTACAAACTCCATGGGGTTTTCGATTACAAGGAGGTGCAGATTTTTGTATACCCTTTACTATTAATAAAGTAAGTAAAAATCTTCTTTAGTTTTTTAGTATTTTGCCATTTACATTATACTAATATTGATATATAGATCACCGCTGGTAGTCCTGCTGATGGTATGCTTCATCGTGGTGATCATATCCTTGAAATCGATCAAAAACCCATTAGTTCAATATCTCATACGGAAGCACTTGAACTTGTACAACGTGCTGGTGGTCAAGTAACATTTCTTATAGAAAGGTTTCATTGAATAACAAATGAGAAAAAATATATATATATTACTTTTAATTAATACTTGTATGTTTTTTTGTTGTGTTTGATTGTTCTTTTTCTTAGAGGACCAAGCCCTCTTGGATCATTTATGCATAATCAACGCCCATTTTCAGCTATGCCTTGGTCTTTAGCAAATGCTACTTCATATCTGGACAAGAATTTTCATCAAGCTTGGCCTACATTAGTCGGTCCTCAAAGTCCTGCGGTAAATTAAAAACAATATATATGTCAAATATTTCGAATATATTTATTTTCTATAGGCATTTTTTCGAAGTCGAGGATTGGAACGAATACCTGATCCTAAGCCACTACTTAGTCAAACAGGTAGTCCTCTCCTGCCTGGTCCTGTTCCTTCGGTATCAACTAAAACTCGTGGTTATACTAGACCACCTGTTTTTCATACGGAACCAACTAACTTAACCAATACATCACCATTTCCGGTTTCATCTTCTCCTGTTCGTTTTACTTATCCAAGTTCAACAAATAATAATCGCAATCAGACAGTATCAACAACAACATATCGACCAGCTTGGAAAGGTTCGTTAAATGAGGAATCTCATCTTTATGTACCTTCTTATCAAAAGAAGGTTCCAGTACAAACAATAATTCAAAAACAAAATCCAAATAATCTAATATCTCAACGTACTTATCAACAATATACAACAATAACAAGACAACAACAACAGCAACAACAACAACAACAACAACAACAACAACAACGACAACAACAACAACAACAAC
>CAJNOL010003000.1:0-28224 GCA_905250125.1 Rotaria sordida | reverse complement strand
GCTGATTTCGAATCTGTAATTGGTTTGCAATGAAAAGTATCTTTTGAGTTAATTTCATAGCTTTCATTTTCTGACTTATATACAGTGATTTCAATTCTCTGAGGATATCTGAAAAAATTAAAAAAAATGAAAGCTATGAAATTAACTCAAAAGATACATCATCCGACTCAGTTTTTTGTGCTGATTTCGAATCTGTAATTGGTTTGCAATGAAAAGTATCTTTTGAATCCGAAAACCGCTGAATACCGGCTAAAACGGCTCAGGTTTCAGTAAAACCAAGTTTTTCCAACTAAGGAAGGAGAAGGAAAAAAACCGATACTAGGCGTGTTGATGGGTGGTATGATAAATAGAATGAGACAAAATATTTGACTCCATCGCTTACGTAGAAAAACTTGATGCGTTTGGAAAATCGACCTATACGTGGTGCACTCGACGCAATTCGAAGCCCCACCACCAATAGAGTTTTGCATCTTGAGCTGATTTAACAATTTTTTTCTACTTAGTTTTTCATGCTGAATCTGAAAAAATTATTTTCAGAAGCTAGAAAAAAGAGCAAAGTAGAAAATTTTACACATTTTTGAAAAGATGTCGTTTTTTCAGAAAAACAACACCCCTCAAGTATTTCGTATTTTTCGATCGGAAGGAAGCATTTGCTAAGACTAAAAAGTAGATTTTCGTGATCAACAGCTCTTGCTCTATCAAATGATGTAAAAAAAACGATAAAAAAAAATTTTTTACTCGAAATTCGTATTGCCGGCACCTTATATTTCCAGTGAGATTCGATTGAATGAATTAGTTCTTGTACTAGTGATAGAGGTCACTTTCAAGTTTATCATTCATAAATATAAATCTTTCAAGTGCCGATAAAAAGTAAGACTTTTGGGTTCAATTCATACTACAAGTTTTTTTTGAGTTGCAAAAACAATATATGTGATTTTTTTTCTTAAGTCTTTTCAATTTTGTTTCATTATCATGAGCTTTCAATCATCCAAGTCTATTTTTTTTTGCTTTATAAGTATTTCTTTAACACTTCTGAAAAATGTAGAGTGACTGGTACCTGTCTTTAAAACCATTTGTTCATCCCTTAAAAATAAAACTTTGATGGAAAGTAACTGAATAAATTGACGTAATTTTGGGATTTTTACAGGCACCGAATTTGAGATCAGTGTGCCTAGTTGTTAAACACTTCAAACAAATGTTTATAAAGTCAGAAGAGATAGAAGTGGATGATTGGAAGCTCATAATAATGTAACAAAATTGAAGAGATTTAAGAAAAAAAATCATATATATTGTTTTTGCAACTCAAAAAAGAATTGTAGTATGAATTGAATCCAAAAGTCTTACTTTTCATCAGTACTTGAAAGATCTATATTTATGAATGATAAACTTGGAAGTGATCTCTATCACCAGTACAAAAACCAATTCATTCAACTGAATCATAATCGAGATACACAATTTTCTTTTTTAGTCGGTGACTTTCGCACATTCCGCGTATGTAAGTGAAGCGTATATACATTACCAAACGAATTCTTGAGATCAACTTGCCTCATTTCTATGCAAGTTATTTTTTTTTTGTTTTTTCTTCTTGATGATACACTATGAAAAAACCTACCAATTTCTATAAATAAGAAACAACGCAATTCTGATGAGTAATCAAAGAGCGGCAACGAAAAAGAAAATATACTTGAGCTGCTTTTACTTTTTTTGTGATGACAGAAGGATTTGTTTCATCATCATCAAGGAAAGCAAAAAGATAAAAAAAAGGAAGCAAGTATTGCACAACAGAATTGTAACAAAACTAAGCATATTGGCAAGAGCAAGAGTTAGACATGAATGGGACCATTTTTTTGATCCCACCCTCGGTTCTACCTAGATGAAAAAAGTGTCACATCTTGTTTCAAATTTTGCAAATATTTTCTCAATACAGAGCATAAAAAGTTCTCTATGATTACCTATAAGTTAGAAATACCTTGCTACTATAAGGCTCATGTAGTCGCTAATATCTTCCTCTCTGTATACTTAGTTGATGTAAACAGAACCATTGATTTTGGTTTTGATCTCGATCTTCGTTCAAGTTTTAAGTTCTGAGGAGATTAGAAGTGGCATGATTCTGCTCATATCTATCAGGAAGACTGCTGCAAATAGGAAGAATTGATTATATATCTATGTGGAATTGAGAAAAATATTTTGTTGCCGATCTTCAATCATCTAAAGAACTCTATGGCAGGTAAGACAAAATCTTTGGTTTTCCATTTTAATTCCTCAATTTGTTTCTGTCATAGATATATTGATAATGTATTATGTACATGGAATGGATCATTATCAGCATTAAAAACAAAATAAAACAATCTCAATCAAGCTCATCCAAACATTAAATTAGTTTATGGAATTGGAACTAGTATTTCTTTTCTTGATGTTTTGATTCAAAATAAGAATGGTATTTTATTAACATCAGTTTATCACAAAGATGCCGCTGAACCATACGTAGTGCCATAAAATCTGATCATCCACCCTTCGTGCTATAAAAAAGGAGACTCTTCGTAGGATGGATAAAGTGCCATGTGCGCGTCTCTTCTTTTGTTATTCTATCAAGCAAAGACTCATGTACTTTCATCCCAATCGGTTGTATTGCTTCTCGAAAGGAAAGAACAAGAATACCCAAAATATGGTGACGCTGTCATTTCTTCTTCTCTGAGAGAAGAACAAAACTCATCGTATTTCAGCCAATATTTACCGTTCTTGGATGAAGCTCTCATGTAATTTTTGGACGTCGAAGCAAGAGGGTGAGGGTGAGGGTGAGAACAGCTATCATAATCTAGATTTCACTGCAACTGCGCAGATCATCAGATGGCAACTAATCTTTAATGATTACAGGAATCACAAATCCAAATTATATCTGACATATATATACAAAGATATATATGTTGATAAAATCCAATCGCTGTAGTGGGAACAGCTACTATAATCTAGATTTTATTGAATGTTCGATGATGTTCAGTTACTTGGTTAAAACTTTAATCATTTTAATTTATCTAGAAAGAAAAAAGGGTAATTAGTTATGATTTAAGATAATATAAGACTTATTTTTTTGAAAAAGTAATTTATTTGTTTTTCTCAGACAGCGTATAATAATTAATGAAATAAGAGAAGAGAAAATTTTAGTTTTGTAAGTATTTTGTTATTACATGATCGATTGTTGAGGGTTGGGTATGGGTGAGGGTGTGGGTGTGGGTGTGAGTCGGGTATGGGTGTGGGGTGTGGGTGTCAGTGTGTGTTTTTTCTTCACCAGCTCCCACACCCACAGCCTATTGTTTATTTTGAGAAGTCTTAATATAATATGTCACTCAGAAAAAAAACGATAAATGAAAATGAATCTATCTAAGAAGCATATATTTCCATCATCTTTGGTATTTCTGTGAGTGGCAAAAATTTGTCATTATATTCTCTATTTCGAAGACACAATCGAGTCAATCAGAGCATAGTGATACTCGAAAAAATGATGAGTTTTCACGGTAAGAAGTAATAAGAAATCCATCCTCGTTAGTTTGTGCAGATAATCATCAAAATAATATATTTGATGAAAAACAGAACAACTACTCAGAACATAATAACACTAATTTATTCTTTTCTGATCTGTAACATTTCAAATGTTTAGCACTTCTCGTTTATTAAGAATTAAAAAAAGAACAAATATGATTTTTTCCAATCATCGAATTCATCATGCTCTCTAATTGTATCTTCACATTAGAAGAGGGATATTTTTTTCTTGACAATTCTTCACAATTAGCAGCACATCAAAATAGTTTTGTGATGAATACTTCTACAGATGACATGGTATCCTCTTCAACGATGGAAAATGAGCAATGACTCAAATTGATGATCTTTATTATTGTTCAGGTACCTTCGCGTCTCTGTGCAATCTTTTTCATCTATCACTTAATATTCAATTCACGTTTGCGTCAATCATTGTCTAATCATACTATTCTTCTTTTGTTAGTAATAAGTCTTATTTTCAATATAAATGTTTTGGGAATTCTTGAAAATTATTGGCGTCGTTCATATAGTTGGCCACCATAGGATTTATTCTGTTCCTATGCTAATATTTCTTTTTATAGTATCAATGTTAGTAATTTGTTAATCATGGCTTTTGCTTCTATCGAACGACATATTCTTATTTTTCATACATATCTCATTAATTCGCCAGTAAAACGACTCGTTTTCCACTATGTTCCGATGATTTTGATTCCACTCTATTCATTGTTTTTCTACATTGGAGCCATTGTTTTCTATCCTTGTCAAAGTACATACGATTATTCTCGACGTTTCTGTCTTTGGCCATGTTATTATAAGGATGTAACACTTCCTGCTATTGAAGCAATTGTCAATGTTGGATTACCATTTGTAATCATACCAGTTGCATCTTTATCACTCTTCATACGAGTTCTCTTGCAAAAAACGCTCCATGAGATTACAAGTCTACAAGTGGCAACGTGATCGAAAGATGACATTACAATTATTATCGATAACACTTCTCTATCTTATTTTGTGGATGCCGTTAAACATGGTATTAGTAATCAATGTATTTTGGTTACCATATTTTCTTGTCGAACAACAAGTGAACTACATTTATTTAATGCCATTTATCGTTCAATTACTTTATCCATTCATTATATTCTTATCATATCCTGAATTGTGGCGAAAGAATCGGCAAATATTATTGAATATTGTGATACCTAATCATCCTGTTCGATATAATCTTATTCCACTTATTTGTATTCGAAATAAAAATTGATTTTCAATTTTCTCAACTAATTTATAGGACAACTTTAGTTTTGTAGGGTTCCTTTTTTGTTGGAACGTGCGACGAAAAGCTCTATCAATGCCCATTTGTAGCCGTCTATAAAATCAGACGAAATACTATGATCAGTGTTAACAACCGAATGTAGATAAGCGTCAAATAGCTCATATTATATACCTAGGATAAGAATGAATATACTGTCATCTATTTAATTTATCAAGAACAGCTCTATATTCACTATGACCAACGCCATAAATCAAGAAAATATTATTCGACTAGAATGAATTTCCGTGACATCGGTCATTCCATCAATATCACTTCAACTTAATTTTCAGTTACAATATCGTTCTGTATCAATATGATGTACTACTTGTCGAACAAAACAATGATGCATCAAATGAATAGTAAGAAGTTAAAGTTCATATCATACTGTTGATATCATCTAATGTGTAGAACAGTTGAGATACTTTTGGCCATTTGTGTATTTCTTTATTGAGATCAATAGTGTCAATTCAAAAACGTATCCATTGCCGATTTTCTTGTGAATAAAAAGTTCGAAAAGTATTCTAATACTGAGAACAAAAAAACAGCCCGATTGATTAAAACCGACTGGTAATATTGAGTGTATTTATCATTTAGTTATTTATAGGTCTTTTTATTTAGGCAAAAAATACTAAATTTTAATTATTCTGAGAGAGAACTTTTAACAAGTTCTCATTTATTTTTTATGAAAAAGAAAGCTTATTGAATCCATTATATTAAACAATATTATTCAAAATAGAATATACCGACGTCAGGATTCAACATTTTTCTGAATGGATTCGCAATAAAGTGCTCTTCAACTGAGACACCTAGCTCTTTCCAAGTAAAACTTGATAAACTCTATCAGGTCCACATCTCACTTCTCCAATATAAAAATATATATCAAAAACTCCGAAAAATATGTCGCGATTCGGCTAGGAATGCTCGTCAACAAGGAAACTTAACTCTTCAGATAGATTTCAATGAGCTCAATCGAATAGACACCTTATTCACTCGATTCAAGTAATGGGTACCCTAGAAAACCGCTAATCAATGTCTAATTTGGGTATGCGTGTAGTTGTGAGTGAATGCAGATAGGACTCATACCCACACTCTTGCATCTTCCTCTAGAACTTAAAGTATAGATGATATCACAAAGTATTTTATACAAAATTAATACTTATCAAAAACTGGATTTAGGAATGTAATTAGATCAATTATTGCCTATGAAATTATTGAAATGTCTTGAATGAAATGCCAAAATGCGCTCGTACGTCACGATTTTCATTCTTCATAATATACATATTTTCACAAAACATAATAGTATATTCGTAATTTTCATCAAAAACTAAATCTATATACATGTCATTTGTATATTTTTGAAGAAAAAATCTTGAGATGTACTCGAAACAAAAAATTTTTATGGACTGACTCAATGAGAAAAAGATTTGATACACTCAAAGCCGTTGAAGAAGGTCATACAAATTTCTGAACTTTTTTCATAAATGTACACTTGTGAGAAGTTTATATTTCTAATAAATTGGAAACTCTATCATTTGTAATTTAAACTGGTGTGTGAGCGTGATACTTCTTTTATAGACTCGATACTATAAAATCTATGGCATTTTTATGCCCGAACAGGCTTGTATATTACAATTTTTGCTTTTTTTTATTATATTTTTCAACAAAAATAATATTAAATTCGTTATCTCCGTCAAAAACTGCGTCTGTTGATATATAAATCGAGATATTTTAGTTCAAAAAATTTTTTTTGTCAAAAATATACAAATAACAAATCTATAGATTCAGTTTTTGATGAAAATTACGAATCCGCTATTATTATTTTTTTAATGAAAATAAAGGGTGTTTCATAAGTTTCGACCCCATTTTTATTTTGTTTTTTTTCTTGTTGTACTTTGAGGTAAAGAGGGAAGGTCTGTATATTTTTGATGAGGATTAGTTTGATATAAAATACTTTGTGATATCATTTATACTTTAAGTTCTAGAGGAGGACACAATGGTTTTTTACACCCTATATATACTTTTTATTGAAAACAATTAGTTGTGGGCTAATCAAATACTAGTTTTTCAAATCCTTGAATTATTATTAAAACAAATACGGAATTTATAAATAAATTAAAACATGGATTTTTTTATCTTATCAGTTTATGAAACTTTTTAGTGAGCAACAATGGTATTATTATCGATTGCAGCTATATTTTACAACAACGTACATTAATTATATATGATTTAGAAAAAAAAAACAAGAAAAACATAAGTTTTTATAAATAAAAAGCAAAAAAAGAAACGAAAGCTTTTGATTCATTCATCAATATTATTATCTTATTGCTCTTAAAAAGTTTCATAAATTGATAAAATACGAAATTTGAAAATCTTAACAATGTCTATTGACTATTAAATACATATAATTGATCGTGATCGTTGGCAAGATTTAATTGGATTTTCACTAGATCATTTAGATATTTTCAACTGTAAATTTATTGTTTGAATTAAAGATGATTACGATATTATTTTGAATAAATGTCATCAATTTCAAACTGATAAACAATATCATTACTATATAAATTGTGAATTCTATTCAGTTCAGGTTCTTATCTATACTATATCCTATTGATAGAATGAATACAAATATTCAAATTATATAAAAAGATATGGTATTATATTAATGAACAATTCAAAAATATTTAAAGAATTTAATTTTAAATCTACACTCAGAAGAAAAATACTTAGAAATAAGTGATATCTAATTTTTTAAATCAATTCTCTAGATTATTATTATTATTTTGATTCAAATTTGTATCTAAGATCTAATTCTTATTAGTTATTATATTCTAAAAGTTTGACTGATAAATTGAAATAACTTGTTAGAAAATTTGAATATTATTTTTTCATAAATGAAGAAAGATTTCAATTAGAAATTAACATATATTGTGATGGTTTTAAGGTCACATGTGCTAATGTTTTTTTTTTCTATGAATAATAACTAGATAGTATATATAATTCTTCTCACTAATCAAGCATGAAAAAAAAAGTAATATTTGTACTTGGCATAGACGATTTATAATCAAACAAAGGAAAAAAAATAATAAAATGAATAATAATGCAAGAGAAAGAAAGACAATAAGAGAGAAGGAAAAGAATCGATATGGCTCGCTGATTTGATATATATAAACATTAGCAATTAATGTTTATAATAGTATTTGTGTTTGTTTTTTCTTTCATACGATATATATAAAGTCATTCTCTTTTTATAACTATTAAATAGTCAAACAGCAATCTAAGGTAAGATATTGTTGATTTGCTATATCCTTCTCACGTACTTGAAATCGTTAAAAAACTGATGATTAAGCGTAATTTCGTAGTCGATTTTTATCTAACATTATATCGATAATTTATGTGATTTTATGTATGTAGACTTTATTTTCATTGTCATATTCAGGACCTATTATTGATTTAAATTAAGGAATATTTTTATTAAAAAATTAAATGTTTACATCATTGTAGACGAACACAATATATAACAAAAACGAAAAAAAAAATAATGTGCCGTACAGTTTTACATAGTTAGAAGAAACAGCTTAGAAAAAAAATTACATGAAATGTTCATATGTAAAAATCGATGTCAGTCTAGGTTTTTTTTTCGAGAAACACTTTGCATATTTATTTTTTGTTTATAAATTAAAAATCTAAAAGAGAAATTTACAATTTTATATTAATCCGATGTTAATAGAATCATCTAAAACTGAATCTCAGACGAAAAAGATTCTAATTGAAAAAAATACATAATCTGAAAATGTATCTAAAATAAATTATTTATTATCACTAAGATATGTTTTAAAACAAACGAATATGAACGAGAAGTTTAATCTCGTTTATGTCACAATAGTAACATTCATATCGAAATTAAACCATTCTTTGTCTTTTTAATTTCGTTGATTATATGAAAAAATTCCATAGAAAATCTACCTATCTCTAAATAAAATTTGATTTAATGAATGATTTTTGTCTGAAATACGATTAATCAGCAGCGTAGCTAAGGTTAGGAACAAATGAACAATTGCCCATTTCATTTGGAGATTTGCCCATTGTAATTTTATGTTTTCAGAATGATTTATTTATTTTTGAATTAGATAGTAACTGTTTTTTGCTTGTTCTTTCTGTGAATAATTAAGGAAAGAATCGCTTGTGGTATATTAACCAGGATTGCCAAATGAAAAACTTGAAAGTCAGATTTTTTTCTTCGAAATCGGAAAGAGTAACATGTTGACATATTTGCACAAAATGTTTCACGTTTTTTTTTTGTTTATCGACTCATACTTTATTTCCAAAAGTATTTCATAATAAAGAAAGACCATGTAAACATTATATAACTTAGAATGAAAGATTGTATGCTGTAAGCGAAGGAGATTAATCATAATTGGATCAAATGGATGCTTTTGCTGTTAAACCAACTAATTAAAAATATGAACTGTCAATAGTGTACACAGATCGAGATAATCGAGTTTCAAGAAATTTTTTTCGTCATGGTTGGATGGAGTACGACCATTTACATAAGCAGAAAACAATATCAAACATATTAAAAAGCTAATTCTATGGAGTCTAAGACAATATTTTCTTAATTATAAGGGTAATAAACGAAACATTTTAATTGCTATCAAATTACTTTTGAAAATGTGTGATTTTTTTTCTCCTTATGTAAATAGTCATGTTCCATCCAACGATGATAAACATCTCGGTCTGTATATGCTACTGGCAGTTCATGTTTTAAACTAATTGGTTTGTGAGTGAGAGTATTTATTTGATCCGACTATGATCAATCTTCTTAGTTCGCAGTTATATAGCCTTCAGTTGTTAGTTAATACAAAAGAAACTAGCAAAAGATACCTAAGGTCGGATTCTTTTATGAAGTCCAAAACTCTATTTACGAAAAGTAATAATGACTATAGAACATAAATCCCATATTATTTTCAAGTTTTTCTTTGTTCAAAATCTCCTTCAATAAATGTTTGTGAGCTAAAATATGTTGACAAAATCGTTCAAAAAAAAACAAAAAGAAAATTAACATTCATTCTTAAGTTCAACAACGCAAAAATCTACTGATATATTAAAGTAGGCTGTAGAACTCAGAAACTACAAAAGATTAAGAAAGAAAAGAAGGTAGTGCAATACGGATCTATAATATTAATGAGTTATAGTCGTAATTAATTCCTCTATTAAAGCCATCATCTAAAAACATTTGGAATTCGGCAAAAATCAGAAGATCAAAACAAAACTGGGAAAATGTTCATGTGTACTGCACAGATACATATTGCCCATTGGTTTTTTTCTCGGCATAAGAGAAGTTTGCTCATTGGTCTATAAATCCTGATTACATCTCTGTGATTAATCACGATATGGATCTGTTTGTACTGAGCACATATGCGTATAGTCGAATTCTGTATCTAGATTTGAACAGAAGTTCAGTCACAATTTCTTCGGTAGAAATGGAATTTTTAATTATATATCCGTAATAAACAGTTATCAAAAGAAGTTCATTTAAATTTGATAATTACCCTGTCTCATAGAAATGTAAGAGAAAAATATAATAAATCATAGTTCACTATGTGTCGAATTTTCTGAAGAAAAAAGATTGTTTATACTGATGCAGAGCAGATCTAGAAGGTTCGAGTTTAGAGCTATTGAGTGAAGCTGTTTTAAAAATGTAGAAAGGTGGAAGTAGGATGAAATTTGTAGGTTCGGTCATTTGTTATCATTTTTCGTTTATTTCAATTCTTAGTTGATTGTTACTTTGAATAAAAGATATTTTAGATACAAATGACGTACTTTGAGAGATACTCAAAATGAACCGAATCGAACTGATATTGGAAACATTCATTTTGATCTCTAGTGACATTAAAAAGTAGTGATAAAAATAACGAATTTCTTCTTTGATTGAGTATATTTTGCCTAGAGCTTATAAAAACTGAATGAGTAGTATCTCTTTAACTACTCTCTCTCATTTCGTCCTATGTAATCATATTTAGTACTTTTTCTTTCTTGTAAATACGTCTATGACACTAAAAGATGTCTGCATTTTGGTATTTTATTTTCTTCTTGTTTGATCGGTGTAAAAAATGTGATATATGACGCATCTACATCAAGGTATCAGTTTAATGAGAAATGTTTCGTTTCGTTTTTTCGATCTTCATTGATAATTCACAAAATTTTCAAGTTTTTTTACTAGACGAAACTTTTTTTCGATATGAATCGACTATCTTTATTTTGGTTTATTACTATTCTAATAATAAAGACAATAATCATTTCAAAAGTAGCAGAAACATCGAAAGGTAGGAAGAGAAGATAAAACTGTGTAATATTAATTTTATACTTTTCTAGTTAAAAAATCGGCACAATCTGTCAATGCATTGATTGTTGTTGACGTTCAAAATTGTTTTATAAATGGAAATCTTTCATTATTAAAAGCTTCCGCTGGTCAAGATGGTGCTGAAGTTATTCCTATTATAAATAATTTAATTCGTACCATTCCATTTGATGTTATTGTTTATACACAGGATTGGCATCCATCGAATCATATATCATTTTTCGAAAATCTTCACTTTCGTAGACAGTATTTAGCGGGTAATCAAAATCGAACAATAAAAGTGTTCGATACAGTAAAGTATCTTGGTCCGAAATATAAAACAAAACAAGTTCTATGGCCTGTACACTGCATACAAGAAACAGAAGATGCAGCATTACACAAGGATCTCGATGTTATTTCATCGTCAAATAGAGTTATTCATATAAGAAAAGGCACTGATCCCGATATTGACAATTATTCAGCATTTGTTCATAATCAAGGAATTAAGAATTCTGAATTAAACAAGAAGTTGAAAGAACAAAATGTTACACAAGTTTTTATTGTTGGATTGGCTACAGATTATTGTGTAGCATCAACGGCTCTTGATGCTTTCAATTTGAATTATAGAACATACATTGTTCAAGATGCGACTAGAGGTATTTCCTTGCCAACGATCAAAGGTCGATTGAATAGATTACAACGACGTGGAGTCCATATTATTCGGGTGAAGAAACTGGAAAAATTAATCAATAAGACCGATGACAAACAGAGAAAGATGTTGATAAATGACGAACTGTGATCGACATGATGAAGTTTTAATCAACTATTAACTATTCTTTATATTTGCTTCTTAAATTGCATGAAAATCAATAGTTCAACAAAATTTTTAGTTTTTTAGTTTTTAGTTCTTATAGATGTTTGAATAATAATTATTTTCTAAATTTTAGTTAAAAAATTCAACTTTTTTACTTGAAAAATATTTGTTTTATCATAGGCTGCTCTATTATTTCTAATCTAAAATAAGGACTAGTAACAATGGCAGATTTATTTTCAGTGGTGATTATGAGCTACCATGATTGCAATTTCGATAAAAAGTACTAGAATTCGATGGAAAGTGTGAAAATAAATAATAATACCTGTTGTTGATGATCAAAATTAATAAATGAGAAATATATTTGCATCGTGTTTAAATTCATATATTTCAAAAGTAATAATGAGTTAAAGTATTGTAGAGAGAAGTGGCATTAGCTGAACTATTAATTATATACATAATTATCATTGAATAATTATTATTAGTTGTTTATAATGTATGAGCGTATCATCATTACGAGCGGTGAGATCACGTTTCCTCCAACGATGTATGTGTTTATCAATTAAGCATTATTACTATTTTAAGTTTACAAGTCGATTGTTAAACAAGACATTTTTGGGAGTAATGATATAATGTGATCGTATATCATGATATGCTAACAATGTTGAGCTGTTGATGATGAGCGAGATTATTAAAACCAAATTCAACGAAATTCAATATAGAATTTTGAAGAATTTTTATGAGCTGCCACGATACGTTTTGATCTTGCTCAAAGGTCTTGAGAGTGAGTTTAAGATGAATGAATTCCGAGCTACTTACGATGATCGTTTTGAATACGCCTAAATATTTTGATGTTATTGAATTTTTGGAATTATAATTGACTTACACAGGCTGGGTTGGTCGCAAGTTGTTTCGATCCGTTTTAGTGTTATCTATTTATGTGAATGTATTAGTCAATTCTAATAAAGTTTGTTTATTCTCTTCATCATCAACCATTACATGCATTGATCCACTAATATCGAAAAGTACACAAGTGATTTGTTCGATTTTTCTTATATCAGCTGCATTTTCTCTTACGACAATATATGGTCGCTGATCAAGAACTTTTTTTGATACAGTATCAGTTTTACAGACGCTTTGTTTCTGTTTCCAAGGATCGAAGCAATTGAATAAATCTTCGTTATTTTTAGCTATACTCGTAATATAAACGACACAATCAGATTGAAGCAGAAGGAATTGGGCATGATTATATTTGGATAATGATGATGGGTCAGCGAATGTAAATATACTAAACGAATCATTTGTAGATAATTTCTGTTTTATATCTTCGAGATCATTGTCAGAGAAACATTTCATATTATGTTTTTGTTCAGAAACATTACCAATAGTCAACAAATCAGTCTTGATATTTGGTACTCATAATGTATAATTGTTTGAACTTACTTCAGATACGCTTTCCTCATCTGATGACTCATCATTTTCCCGATTTGTTTTTAAATACTTCAAAACCATCAACAATCCAATAAGATCTGTTTGTCGCTGATAATCGTTTTCTGTCAAACTGGCGATGGGTCGTACATCATCATATTCCCTTAATACAAAACGCTCATCGGCATCATTAACTATTTTATTGTTAAGCAGTCTCACAGGTTCGACATAGTACTTGTAAGATGTGGATTCTTCTTGAGCACCGGCATTAATTGAAATATTTAAACGTCTGACGAGTTCGACACTTTCATAGCAAGAATTTTCCATTGAAGAATAGTCTCCTTTACTAAATATCCAACACATTACATGTGGTGTATAAGAGAACAACTCAGAATCAGGAATATATTCAGGCAGCGGAGTATGAAATAAATGAAAGAATGCTTCACTTAGTAGTAGTTTTTCGAAGTCGAATAAAGCACCTTCCATAGCATGTTTAAATGCAAGACAAGCTGGTGAAAACAGAAATCGACGAAGAACGATCAGAAACTGGGGCATATAAACATTATGAACACTATCATAATCGGCGTCTTTTTGGGTTAAAAATACTCTGACCAGAGCAAACATCGTATTCAAATAAATCGACATCGCTAGTTTATTTTGCGGTCCAGATCTAGGCTGCCATAAATCACTTTCAAGAAATATATCCTTGAGATTTTTCATATAGTCATATATACGCGTTTCAAATGTACGCTCACTTTCAAATAAATAGAAGTGTGGAATTTTTCCATCATTAATGGTAGTCAAAGGTAAGAAATTAATGAGTAATTCTGTCAAAAACTTTTTGGAGCGAAATATGTGCATACGATGATTGAATAAAAGAGGATGTGTTGTTGTACAATCTATTTTCGTAGAAATATTGTCATATAAATCTTTTAAAGTGGCATGATTGTCGAAATGAAATTCAAACACTTGTCGTGATACTGTTTGAAGTTTTATTGTGTTGTTGACAGTTCTTCATTTTCATAAAGTAAGGTTTATATTGCATTTGTATCTATATTAAAATTGGCGCGTAGAACATTTAAAAAGTCTTTGATCGTTGCTGTTGGATAGGGGTAACATTTAATCTTTGAATTAAACTTAACTTTTATAATTTTTGACATAGCAGCATTAAAAGAACAAATTTTCTACAGTATGCGATCGAATTCCTCAAGTCAAAGGTCGCAAATATAAGTAAACAAATTTGTTGAAAAACAGCTGTGCGATCTATAAAATAGAAAAAAACTATTTTTCTGTCTGTTGTTTACCGAAAAATCCAATAGGATATTACAACATGCAATAATACATGTCAAATGCTTTGTTCAATTGGCCCATTTATCATTCTATAGAGGTTTGAGTATGGACGTGGGTGTGGGAATGTGTATGAAAAGGCAAATTACATCATCATTCATTCTCAATGTTTAAATTCCCGAGTAAAAAATCCTAATGTGCGAAAATTTACTTAATTTTTTAAAATAACAGATACTGGGGAAAAATCTCATTCGGAGCCATTCGAATGGATGCGAATAGATTAGAATAGTTTAGAATACTCAAGAATATGTACGGACAACTTCGTACATTAGCAGGATGATTTCGTTGATGTTTGAAATCCTATGAAGTCATAAAACTTGCTGTAATTGCCTACGATTGCTGTTAGATGCGTGTACATTTTTTCTACAACTAATGATTAGTGTCTGATGTCGGGATGGCCAAACGTGTATCATGGCTTACAAGTGCCGCTACTGAAACTCATTAATACAATAATAAAAGATTGTCTTTTTACAGTTTAGTCCTGTAAAAAGCTTCACAAAAACAGAAAGCTCAGGAATGCCGTAACTTTTATCATACAAATGTTTTTTTTTGAGATAGTGTGTATTTAATTAATTTGTATAATCGAAGTTATTAGGTAAAAAATTGTGAACACAATGAAGAATAGGTTGGCATGCAAGTAATGGCGAAGCGGGAGTGAATTTGGGCGTGCATAATGATATTATCCACACCTACATTCATCCATCTAACCCGTTCAGACTAGTCCGTAAAACAAAAAAGAATGAAAAAAAAGATGTCAACGGGTGGATTCAAACACCAGACGGGTGTCGTGATGCCAGACTATGGCTAATTAAACAACCAACATTAGTTTAAATACTCCAGATGGAAAAAAGGCGTTCTTACATTTCATAGACAATTGAAAACTGACCGACGACAAGTGACCCGATTAGCCTGAAATATCTTCAGCGCAACTCAGAATTAGTCTATAACGTCCATTACAACCCTCATGACTAATCTAGTTTTTAGAATGTATCGTCACTATTAATCAGAGCAGTATGATATTTCTTGACAATTCATTCATCTTATACTAGATTTTCAAACTTATTGCTTTCGACTGATCAATAATAAAAACAAAAAGAATGTAATGCAAGGAACATTTTTCAATACCCATGCCGTCTATTGATAATAACGGGTGGTGCAAAAGTTTTGCAGTAACTTTGTTTTTTGTTATTGCTCTGCAAAACAGCATCATTAAAGTTTTATTTTTTATTTTTTATTAGAAAGAGCATAGTCTAAAGTACATATACATATACTTTTCAATGCTTATTTGTTCTTTTTTCTTCAGATGAAAAAGAACGAAAGAGAAGCCCTAAGATTCGCATTTCAATTTTTTATGAAGACGCTGCTGATGGCAGCTTAAAAGCCGTCTGTAATTTTCTTAAGAAAAAAGGTTATAGGTATTCAACCATATATTGAATTATCCAAAGATGCAAACAATTTAAAACAACAAAAGATTTACTAAGGACTGACCGTTCACGTAAACTAGAGGGTGCGTATGGGTGTTGTTATTCTCTTCTTGTACCCTCACCCACACCCACACTCTAGTTTACGTGAACGGCCAGTCCTTAGTAAATCTTTTGTTGTTTTAAATTGTTTACATCTTTGGATAATTCAATATATGGTTGAATAACTATAGGGTGGATGTGTGGGTGTGGATGTGAGTAGGGTTTGAGGTGTGGATGTGGATGCGAGTGTGAATGGGTGTTGCCTACTCTTTACCCACATATATCCCCATGCACCACATCCCCACCCTCACACTCACACACTCCCACAAACCCATACCCGCCATCCACATCCACCCATCACACCCCACACCCACGCCCATCCCGTATCAGCTGATCTTTTGATGGATAACAGCGACATTCTTTTGCTTCTTCGATAGATCGATCTAACTGATCGAAACGAAACATAACAGGTTGCAAAGCTAGTTCAAAAGCGGAGAGAGAATGTTGCTAGAAGGCATCAGTAAGAGGGAACTTTTTGTTACCGATCTGAATGTCTAAGAATCGACTCATCTTTCTATCAATATTCTACTTTAACAAGATGTCTCTCTAAGTATGGCATCAACAAAACTAAAGCAACTTATGTATCTGACGTTTGTTGGGGCTTGATTCACGCCACAGAAATAAGAAATGTTTCTGTGTTGAAACCTGCTATTTCTACTTGGATATACAAAAATAAAAACAAAACCAATTATTTTTCTTTCTGCTAATGAAACTTTCGAGTTGCAGAATGAAAATGTTTATTCAAAAGGGAGAATGGCAACATTCAAGCTTGGTAAACAGTGTTGATTATTCTCTTTCAAATTTTCAAGTCTGGCAATGTTTTTTCTTCCAACCGACTTTTTTTGTTATTGGCTGCGTGCGTAACGAAAAGACCATCGTACTTTACTGCGCAGAATGCGAAAGTACACGACACATCGCTAACACAACTATAACACACACTTAAGTACATAGTAATATTAAAAACGTGGAAACTATGTGGGAGAGTTTTTCACATTTCGTCAACGTCATGGATAATTCATCTCCGCATCTTGAAAATTACACACAAACAAGGCCATTAATGCATAGTAATTTAGAACGTTTTAAAAATATACATCAATGCATGAAATACGTCACAAAAATAATCCTATGCTTTGCTGAAATAAAAAAAAACATCCAAATAGAAGTTTAGGGTGTGGGTGTGAGCATCGGACACAAGTACACCCACACCTACACCCACATTCACACCCACACCCATACTCTCTTCTTCAAATAATTTGTCTAAAATTTTTTCAACTCATTTTATTCGACAGCAACAACTTTCATCGATATTTATCAAGCAGCACATCATCAAGATAACTATTTCTCGTAGGTAAAAAAAAAGACAGTTTACAAAGAAGAGGTCCATTTTTAGTAATTTTACAATCATTAACTTTGTAAATCATATATCTTAAAAATATAGCGAGTATACAAAACTTTTTGTTTGACCGTTGATAGCTTAGGGAATTTTCTGCACATATTGTGCAAAAGAGTTGTTTGATATGAAATGTTCTGCATATTCTCAAATATCTCTTGAAATGCTAATTCCGATTGCAATGGAATGGAAGGGGGTTAACTAATAGAATGATCATTTTTAATACACGTGCTTGCACTCTGCAATTTACTCCACTACGCTTGCTTGAGCATGTCTCCGTGCGCATGCGATTCTAATCAAGGGTCGCTTATCAATATTAACTCATTTAATTCTAATTAGAAAAGCAAACCAATTCAAAAATAGATTTCAACTATTATTATTTGCTTCACTTTTAGCAGAATCACTTTGATTAAAATTATTTTAATATACGACTGATTTCATCATAAAAGAAAAGATTTCCACGATACAAATCCATTAAAACTCCTTCAACTTCACGATCATTATAACCCACATATACGTAGGAAAATGGTCATAATAAAAATACTGAATAATATTCTCATGAATGAAGTAGCCCATCATTTACTAAATCATCATAGAGTTCACATCGACATATAACCATCATATATAGATAATGCTATACTTAAACTTTTTTCTTTCTACTAAACATTTCCATCCCTACTTTTACAAAAACTTAATTTCAATACTGTATATAAATCATAAATTAATTAAAGACCGACAATGCTTTCAATACCCTCACAGAGATCGCAACTTTCGGCACTCCAACATAAAATATATTTAAACGTCAATATAGAATAAAAAAAGTTATGATATGCCAGAAACCATTGGATACAAAAAAAGTTTTCCTGTTTTTATATTTGAATTTCTTAAAATTTTCCGGTCTCGATCAGTCATGCTTCGGTGGAAGTTCCAATATAATAAAGTTTAAACAAAGCTACCCTGCTTAGAAAACAATTTTGTCCTCATAGAAACTGAATCCACACACTGATTCACGACTGTTTTTAAATAAAATTCACTCTTACCCTACCTTGAATCCGGTTAACATCCAACATATCACCCCATTGATGAACTATCATTGCCAAACTATAATTCATTTATCATCATCTTAAGACCATACACTATTTCGAGCTTCTTAATCTTTTCTCCTCACAACATACAGGGATAATCACATCAACAATCTGTCCATTTGACGTGTCAATAAAATCGCGTAACAATCCCATAAAAACCCAAAACACGCACAGCACGTAGTCCAACAAATCCACGACAGTTTCTTTCACAAAACGCCGAGAAAAAATTCTCCCCAATAAAAGAAATGCGTCAACGGCTCCATACATGCGCCTTGAACACTTCTCATCATACATATCTACCTCAACCCTACAATACTTCTCCCCTCATCGAACATTCATTGAACACTTCCAGTCCCGAAATACTTGAAACACAGCTATAACCTAAAAATTCTAAAACGTTTCATATTTCCTTTCACCATATGACTTCGTTCATATCGAAGCGCGCTTCGATAATATTAGAACTCAACTCACGATTGATCAATTCTAAAATCTTTGATATCTTTTCTCAAAATTCAAATGTTTTGAAATTGAATGAGGTTTAGATAATATTAGAACTCAACTAACGATTGATCAATTCTAAAATCTTTTATATCTTTTGTCAAAATTCAAATGTTTTGAAATTGAATCAGGTTTAGATAATATTAGAACTCAAATAAAAATTGATCAATTCTAAAATCTTTGATATTTTTTCTCAAAACTCAAATCTTTTGAAATTGAATCAGGTTTAGATAGTATCAGAACTCAACTCAACATTGATCAATCCTAAAATCTTTGATATCTTTTGTCAAAATTCAAATGTTTTGAAATTGAATCAGATTTAGATAATATTAGAACTCAACTCACCATTGATCAATTCTAAAATCTTTGATATCATTTGTCAAAATTCAAATGTTTTGAGATTGAATCAGGTTTAGATAATATTAGAAGTCAACTCAATATTGATCAATGCTAAAATCTTTGATATCTTTTGTCAAAATTGAAATGTTTTGAAATTGAATCAAGTTTAGATAATATTAGAACTCAACTCAACATTGATCAATTCTAAAATCTTTGATATTTTTTTCTCAAAACTCAAATCTTTTGAAATTGAATGAGGTTTAGATAATATTAAAACTCAACTCAACATTGATCAATTCTAAAATCTTTGATATCTTTTGTCAAAATTGAAATGTTTTAAAATTGAATCAGATTTAGATAATATTAGAACTCAACTAATGATTGACCAATTCTGAAATCTTTGTTATCTTTTGTCAAAATTGAAATGTTTTAAAATTGAATCAGATTTAGATAATATTAGAACTCAACTAATGATTGACCAATTCTAAAATCTTTGATATCTTTTGTCAAAATTGAAATGTTTTGAAATTCAATTAGGTTTAGATAATATTAGAACTCAACTAATGATTGATCAATTCTAAAATCTTTGATATCTTTTGTCAAAATTCAAATGTTTTGAAATTGAATCAGGTTTAGATAATATTAGAACTCAACTTAACATTGATCAATTCTAAAATCTTTGATATCTTTTGTCAAAATTCAAATGTTTTAAAATTGAATCAGGTTTAGATAATATTAGAACTCAACTCAGCATTGATCAATTCTAAAATCTTTGATATCTATTTTCAAAATTCAAATGTTTTGAAACTCAATTAGGTTTAGATAGTATCAGAACTCAACTCAACATTGATCAATTCTAAAATCTTTGATATCTTTTGTCAAAATTCAAATGTTTTGAAATTGAACCAGGTTTAGATACTATTAAAACTCAAGTAAAGATTGATCAATTCTAAAATCTTTGATATCTTTTGTCAAAATTTAAATGTTTTGAAACTGAATCAGGTTTAGATAATATTAGAACTCAACTCATCATTGATCAATTCTAAAATCTTTGATATCTTTTGTCGAAATTCAAATGTTTTGAAATTGAATCAAGTTTAGATAATATTAGAACTCAATTCAGCATTGATGAATCCTAAAATCTTTGATATCTTTTGTCAAAATTCAAATGTTTCGAAACTGAATCAGGTTTAGATAATATTAGAACTCAACTCACCATTGATCAATTTTAAAATCTTTGATATCTTTTGTCAAAATTGAAATGTTTTGGAATTGAATCAGATTTAGATAGTATTAGAACTCAACTCAGGATTGATCAATTCTAAAATCTTTGATATCTTTTGTCAAAATTGAAATGTTTTGGAATTGAATCAGATTTAGATAATATTAGAACTCAATTCAGCATTGATGAATCCTAAAATCTTTGATATCTTTTGTCGAAGTTCAAATGTTTTGGAATTGAATCAAGTTTAGATAATATCAGAACTCAATTCACCATTGATCAATTCTAAAATCTTTGATATCTTTTGTCAAAATTCAAATGTTTTGAAATTGAACTAGGTTTAGATACTATTAAAACTCAACTCAATATTGATCAATTCTAAAATCTTTTATATCTTTTGTCAAAATTCGAATGTTTTGAAATTGAATCAGGTTTAGATAATATTAGAACTCAACTCACCATTGATCAATTCTAAAATCTTTGATATCTTTTGTCAAAATTGAAATGTTTTGAAATTGAACCAGGTTTAGATACTATTAAAACTCAAGTAAAGATTGATCAATTCTAAAATCTTTGATATCTTTTGTCAAAATTGAAATGTTTTGAAATTGAATCAAGCTTAGATAATATTAGAACTCAACTCATTATTGATCAATTCTAAAATCTTTTATATCTTTTGTCAAAATTAAAATGTTTTGAAATTGGATAATGTTGAGGGAATGGTGGAACTGACGTATCATGTCACAGTTCTAGTTTTCGGTGATGTATTTGGGGGATGGGTGTTGGTTTCAATCGTCATGTTTGTGTGGTATATGAATAAAAGAAATATGCATCGTTTGTTTGATTTGTTGGCTGTTGGTTTTGTATATCATGCTTATGTTTGCCTAAAGGAAGATTAGAAAGATATTTAGTTTTGAATCTGTTTGATATACCTGGTTTATGATTGTGTGTGTGGTGGGATATGAACATGTGTGTTTTGAGTCGTGTGTTGTGTATGTTTTGAATTACAATTGATTAGGTGGGTGATGATGGTGTAGACGGAGTAGTGGAAATACAGTATTGGATTGTTGTTGGTGATTTAAATAGATTTATGTTTGTTCGTTCGGAGTGAGGTGAAAAGTTTTAATGTTTTGCTAGTTGGTTATATTTGTTTTCCTACTTGTGGAAGATTTCAAAAAGAATGAAAATCTTCCATGAAGGGATGAGAATGTAGGATTTTTTTATAATACAATGGGACGACGAGGTTGAAGTAAATTTTTAGTAGTTTAGATGAGGAAAAATATCATTTTTTTGTCGAATGTGTGAAAGTAAGGATTGGTGGATTTAGTCTATATGTTAATATTAGATATAGGCATATTCTTGTAATTTTGAAGAATTTTGGTTTGGCGTATGAGTTATTGAAATATTATTTTCAATTGTTTTCTTTGGTGGAAAATTTTTTATAATATGCGCGTTCAGCTGCCTTATAAATAAGAGTAAAATTTGGTTAGAAATACGTTGAGGATTATATGTGACAGTATGTTCTGAAAAATGAATCTTATTTGGGAATTGTATGCCTTGTTAATCAATGAAACTGTGTTTTTTATGAATGATACGATAAAGGATTGAAATATTTTAAGAGTATGGAGAGAAAATAGGTTTGCGATGAGTATAAAATCGATGAATTTGATTAAAGTTTTAATCAGTATATATATTGTTAAGCGATAACGAATAGAAGTTGGATTGATATTGAAAGGAAGGAATATGTTTCTATCTTAGAGATCATAATAAACGATTATGGAACGTTTTTTTTAATGTTTTACGATATTCTGTCTCTCTCTCTCTGTTATGATTTATATATGATATTTTTCGAAAAGTTATTTTACGCCTGTTTTGCTAATGTTCATGTTGAATAATTGCTTATCTTTCATAATATGATGTTTATAGTTGACATAATTTTGGAATTATCGATAGCAATTGACAATTGTGACTGATATTTTGTGGAAGAATAATATTGCAAGTATACGTTTAAAATTAAGGTTAGCCTTGAAATGTCTATTAATATTTTTAGAAATCATTATATTCTTCTTTAGCTTTGGCATGTAATGTTATGAGGAATAGGTTTTTGTTGTTTGGTTTGGACTTTATTATTTTTGCTAGATTATATATTCACTTTTCTTGTTCTAGTCGAGTTTGTAAAATCTAAATACATTTGTTCGAATATGTTTAGACATTGATGATGTGTGTAACATATAATGTTGCCTCGAAATAAATGATTAGTTTTTTCAACTTTTCGTATTGCATATAATATTTTAGATGTAGGAGATTCTACACTTCACTTGATGATCAATAATAAATTTTGAATAGTTTTATATTATATACATGGATTTATTTCATATTCTTTGCAATGAGAGATTCATTTACATTGGTTCGATAAATCTCTACTGATGTCCATTTCAGAGATAAGTGATCGTGGACATTTTTTGAATAACTTTTCATAGGAACGAGATAGAGATCTGCAGTTTTCATCGTTAGAAAGAAGATATGAAGACGCATCGAACCATATATAGAAGGATTTTTCTAACAATTTTCCTAAAGATTTCATATAAAACTTCAAGAAAAACAGCATGCCTCTCATGGTCGCCGTATAAATTCATTAATTTTCAGGAGTACGCTAGAACCGCTAAAGAAAGAGTTACAAAACTATATCAAAATTCTATTCCTAACTACTATCAGTAAGATATCCAAGCCATGGAAGACATAATTTACCACCTCGGTTTTTCAACAAAATAATCGAAAAATGTAAGTTTTTGTAGTATTGTGATAGAAAAATGTCTTTTTTTTAAGGTAGCAGAAAAAAAGCAATTCTTTCAACACGTTTGACTAAAAGCTCTAGAAAAAGTAGTTAAACAAATCTTTCTATATATAGTTCGATACGTCTTCATCTCCTCTCTCCAAAGATGAAAACTGCAGGTCTCTATCTTGTTCTTATGAAAAATTATTCAAAAAATGCCCACGGCCACTTATCTCTGAAATGGATATTAGTAGGTCAATATGTACCCAACATATTGATGGATGCTTTTTATTTCCAAATAAATATCAAAGAACATTAAGTTTTTCTCTATTATTGAATGTTTTAAAGAAAATATATGAAAGTAAGTCACTTGCTGATTTTCTATGAAAAACTTTCCATTGTTAACAATAAAGCAATTTATAAATTTAACACAAGGCGATAATTCTTAAGATTTTTCAAGACTCAAAGCGACTAAGAAAAATGGGCTTAATACGCCTAAACTCTAAAGCATAATACTAAAAATTCGTGATTGAATAAAAAGAAAGTTCTATATTATTAATATAGCATTAAAAAATTACATATTATAATATTCGAATATGGATTCTTGTTTATTTTAATTGACAAAATTAATTTGTTTTTTTCTAATATAACTTACAACTGTTGTTTAAAGATGAAGGTGAAATAATGAAACATTTGTTTTCGATGACTTAAAATATTTTATAAGAATATTTAACATTTTAGGTATGTTCTCAAAAACATTCATTTATTATAAAAAATTGAAAATATGACAAAATAAATAATTTTTTCAAAGAATAAAATTTTTGTAATTGAAAATGAAACATTTTCATTTTGTTAGGTTATTTGAAATGACGTTAAAATGTTATAATGATTTTCAAGCTTTCAGTGTAAAACAAGAGATAATCTATTTTTGAATTATTTCTTAAACTTTTTGAGAAAAATTTAAGGCATTGCCACATTTTCTTATAGCGTAATACAAAAATAATTTGTCAGTGCAACCTGTTCTATGAACGGCAAAAGTTTGCAAATCATAAGCATGGATATCATAAACTTTGTCATAATAGTGAAAATAATTCACTTTAACCCTGAAATGGTCATCTAGGATTCGAACAGATCCAAACTACTTTTATTTTAATGTTATATGCAAATATCACCATATTAAATCAAGTCTATCTAGATATGCTCTAGTAAAGATTAGTAAGATATGCTGCTAATGGCAACTGTTCCTTAGTTTTGATCGATGACGCAAAATCTATATCGAAATGCAAACGAACGGTTGTTGGGCACATGGGATTCGTGCGAATGTCAGAAAAACTCTTTCAAATAGTTTTGCTATTATAGGCAAGATCTTGTTCTTCCGACTATACTTTAAGGACATCTAGTAGAATACGCCGATAACAACCATCAGCCTCACTGATGTTGTAAAGAAGAGCAACAATAGTTTTAAAATGAAAAGTTTTCAAACTATGTTGTATTTTGTCGCAAATTTCAGTTCTAATAAAGAAAGAAATCATGCCTAAATGAACGACGCATTGGGGTTAAATTTTTCCCTTGTTAACATGGAATTTTTAGTGGAGTGCCATGTGTGTAGAAAAGTTTCGTTTCTAAGAGATTGCCTTTTTACAAAGCAATCGTCCAGTGGCGTTGTCGGAAAAAAGTTGCACTCGGGGTGAAGGAGGTCTCAGTCCTCTGACCACGTCCCTACAAACTGATGGAAATCGGTGGAGACCCAATCCTTGAAACTTTGCCGAGAATAGTCGTAAGAAATTTTTATTTGAGATATTGTGTGTTGAAATTAGCAATTTATATCATTAAGTGTTTCCTGTATGCTTTTTTTCTATGGGTAGAATACAATTCAAATTATAATATATTTAGAAAGTATTAAAAAGGTTCAGAATTTCACATTAAAATGAACAATGGAAGAATTGATTGAGGAGAACGAGAATGCACAGAAAACTTTTGACTTGATTAAGATTAAAAAATATTTTCGTTTTTTCGACTAGATTATTGTTCTTTCTTTGCTATTTATAATGCAAGAAAAATTTCTCATTCAGAAGCATTTTACACGTTCAAAGAAACTTCATTTTATCTTCTTTTTGTTGCAGAAGAAAAATATTTTCATATGAATTGAAAAACCCTTTCTCAGCACTTTTGGCTCCGAAAGCATTCATACTGGTGACTATTGTGATATAAATCATGTTTTTCACTCGACCCCAATAAATTGAAATTCTCTTAAAATAAATAAATCATTGAATATCGTTTATGCCCGTACAAATGGGATTTTTTTTCAATGCGAAAATTTTTATGGCTTGATGATAAATTTTATTAATCTCTTAGTATTTCAATGGGAAAAACGAAACTGTCATTAGATATCAACGATGAAACTTTTTAAAGATATTTGTCGGCGAAGGTGATCATGTTTACGATGATTATCAAATAAAGGTAGCTCTTCATACTTAAAGACTTCGTAGCCTATTTGTCAAAGTGAACATCAGAGAATTTTTCAATCAACTGTGATTTTTTTTTCTTGACACGATATTAAAAGAAAATAGAATTTATTTCGATATTTTTGTTAAAAAAGTTTGCAAATTTTCAGGATTTATTTGCTTTTTCGGTTTTTTCAACTAATAGCAATAAAATTTTCTCGTTACTGAGGCTATCCCACTTCGGACATCCTTCAATCGACTTACTACTGATGAACATTCTGCTAACACTTCTAGAACACACTTAAGTACCATTGAAACCAGAATTTGACCTTTTGTAGAGCGGGGAGAAGGCCGGAGCGAAACATTCTATATAGACTAAATTTCTCTCGTCCCTCATTGATTATACCACTAGTAATTAAACTGAAAATTCTTTTGTCTATATATTCTTAAAGATATAGGGTCTTCTCTGATTTTACACTAATCATTGCTTTCTGTTTGTTTTTAGTAAATAGTGCCAAAAAAAAACTACTATACACCATCTTCTTATATCCTATTAGAAGAGGTAATAAATACACAACACTTCATTCTTCAAATGATTAGTATTCTGATTAATAAAAATAAAAAATAAAAATCTTCGTAGATAAGAAATTTGGCAAATAGTGCCTCAGCTAGCTCCTATCTAGATACATCACTACAACCCTCATTAAACTAAAAAAAAGTTTCTTAGAATACCTGAGAATGCCTCGCATGTAAGACATACTCTCACATATCTATTTGTTCTTTTTCGGCTGATGGTCTATTCCAAAACTACTACAGTTTCATTATATAAAATAGTAACAATGTAGTACATATTTTTTTATTAGACTAAACTCCGTATGTAGTCGAGATGGTCAACAGGTGCTTGTCTGAAAGATGGATACGCCACACTTAACATCATTTATACATGAAAAAAATTGTTTAGATTGTCATACTAGTACTAATACGTCTACGATACATAGGATAGAAACAGGCAAAATATAATATTACTCTTATTTTATTCATCGAGCCAACAATTATCCATATTAGTCTTCTATACATATTCATGTTATCGTTCATTAACCTAATGTATACACACTTCATTCTTTCTCTTGAGGAATATTGGCAAATACTACTACGTTTTGTCAAAACTCGCAATTCATTTAGTTCATACTTTTCTAATGTCGATCCTTTTCTCACTCTGCCAGATATAAAAAAAACAACGATCGTCCTATTGATTAACATCCTCGATAAGATTCTTCCACTATATTAAAAAAAAAGCACAAACTTATAGCATTTATATTAATTAGCATCTATCGAGTTCCAATGTGATTAAGGAACTTATATTAATTAGACACCTTTTCTCGTTTGTAGAGAGTATAGCCGATCATTTCCAACTTCAGTCAGCCATCCACTGCTTCCACGCACCCGTTTACTACAACTTATGAAGGCTGAAGATGAAAGCCGCAAAAATCTCGATTTAATACATATGGGAGACCACTAGGAAATCAATCATCCGATTGCGAAACTTATGGGAAAAAATACCGATGGTAACCAAAGCATTTGAGCGTATATTTTATCCAACTTCTGTCATGATCGAAATCATGAATTTATCGTTGTTCGCTTTAACGAAAGATGAATCACTTGTCAGAATTACGAGGATGCTTGTTTATAACTACCTCTTCAAAAATGAAGCAGCCAATCGGTTCAATCAATTCCAACAAATTTTACGGCTCCTTTACGTATTTCACTTGAACGTGTTTTGTAAAATGTTACAAATATGAAATTTCATTTAGTGTCTTCAATTATCAGAATTCCTTAAATGTCTGAATTTCCTAGAATTCTCAGAATTCTCGGAATTTCATTGGTTTCTACGGTTCCTAAATTTCTACGAATTTAATTGTAATGCATTTATCAATGTTTACAATTTCTTACTTATTTTAGAATTCAAATTTCCTGAGAACTTCAAAATTAATGGAATCTCCGAACGCGTCCCATTTAAAACAAAAAAATGTGTTCAAAGTATTTATTTTGGTAATAAATCATTTTTAGGGTTTTGAAAATCATTAAAACTAAGTCCTAGATTTTTGTTCTAAATATACATTTCACAGGATATACTTCCCTCTATCTATCAGTAAAGAACTTAGATTGTTGGCATTTTCTATTCGA
>CAJNOL010002999.1:0-28241 GCA_905250125.1 Rotaria sordida | reverse complement strand
TGAAATTACCTAATAAAAGATTTCATCAAGATTATTATGAAGAAATAAAAAGACCAATTGCTATGTCAGTAATTAAAAATTATATTAAAGTAAAATGAACAAAATAATTATTTATTGATTATAAATATAATTTTTGTTTGTTTGGCTTTTTTTTTGTTCTAGAAAGGACGATATAATGAGTTAGCTGATCTTTTTGATGACCTTAAATTAATGTTCAATAATGCTATGCAATATAATCAAGAAGGCTCATTAATATATAATGTAAGTCAATTTAACAATAAGAGAAAATACATATTATGGACACAATAAAATTCAGATAAAAATGAAACTTCTAATTTTGTCAAAGAAAACTTGAAGTTATTGTTTTGTTTATATTCATCTCAAGAAAAGTTTGAATTTCATTTTTCGATCACACGAAATTATAATATTTGTTTTCTTGAACTAGAGAAGTTCAAAAAAGACAAAATAACTAATGCATTAAGGTAAGCGTGTGATTGAGAGTCAGAAGGAAATGAGAGTGAAACATGAGACTAAGAAAAAGAGAACAATATAAGTATTCTTTTGTTGTGATTAAGAAGACAAATTCTTAAGGTCGTGTTCTTGAGTAAAAACTTTAAATTATTCTTGTACTCAGACTGAAGTGTAGTTAGATAACATAAAAATGAAATGATTTGTAATAGAAAATTTTATCAGTCTGGATAGAACGGTAGACGAAATCAATCTTTATAAGCTATTTTTCAATCATCACCAATCGGTTAATTTTGACGATCGAAATCAAAAGAAATGCACAATCTACTTGAAATTTTAAAAGAAAAAGAAATAGTTTGTATTTTCTATTTTTTCTGATATATTTATGGTTTCAGAATATATCATTTTAATTCAAGGACAGTATTTTTCTTTTTTTTTACTATATAATTAAAATTAATGTTAATCCTTAAATTCTTCTTTTTATTTTAGAGTGCTAAAAAATTATTAGATGTTGCTCTTGTAAAAGCTCATGAACTTGGATATGATGAACATAAACCACGACTAAAAGAATCTCGTGTTAATATTTCAACGGTAATTAAATGAAAGTTTATTTTTGTCTTAGAAAAAAAATTCCATTGAATTATTTTCTTTTAGATTCCAATCAAAGAAGAATATATAGAATCTTCAGTTAATCATCAATGTCAATCACGTAATAATCGTTCTTCATCTTCACAATCATCTAATCTTCAATCACCTAATGTAAATCAAAAAGCTTTCTTTTCTATTATTCATTCATTCATTCAATTATTCTTTTAGTCTCAACGAGGTCGCCCATCAAAAAAAATTCTTAAATATATTGAACAAAATATCCATAATCTCTATACTTATATACGAGAATATCGAGTAAATTTTATTAAACTATTATCTTTTGATTAAATTTCTTTTCTTTTTTTTTTTTGTAAAGGAAAATAATATTAATTTAATAACACCATTTTTACAATTACCATCTTCTAGTGAATATCCAGATTATTATGAATCTATTGAACAACCTATCGATATGTCTATGATAAAAGATAAAATGGATAAAGGACAAGTAAATTAAAAACAAAAAATCAGTTTTACTTAAGATTTGTTTTGTTTTTTCTTTGTTTAGTATAAACGTGAACAAGATATTGTTGATGATTTAAATCGGATGTTTAATAATGCAAAAAGTTATAATGTTGATGAATCATATATATACAAAAATGCTTGTCAACTTGAATGTGTATTAACTAATAAATATAAAAAATTAATAAATAAAAAAGAAAAATTTATTCAAAATCTAATATCAAATCGTACAGTTAATCAAGGCACAATAAAAAAGTAAAATAACATAAACAATACATATTTTTTTTCGTAATTCTTTTGTTGTTGTTATTTTTAAGATCTTTAACGTGTTCATCATTGAATACATTAAATAATAAATTAAATAATTTAATTCAAGCAATAAAAACTTATACAGATCATCATGGACGAATATTATCTACAGCATTTTTAACATTACCATCAAAAATTGATTATCCAGATTATTATGAAATAATTCAACGACCAATTGATCTTAAACGTATTGAATCACGTCAATATTCATCAATTAATGATTTATCTAATGATTTACAACTAATGTTAGATAATGCTTGTTTATTTAATGAACCTGGATCAACAATTTATCGAGTATGAAAAAAAAAAAAATTAAGCCCGTTCTCTCAAAGATCGATCATGAACCAGATGCATGCAAATCATATGAAAGGCGACTATAAGATTTTCACTACACAACAGGATGTATGTAGATTTGTAGAGAGATACTTTATCTAATAATGTATGCAGAATCAAGTTCTACTGCGCATTGTTAATATGTCAATAGGTAGGTCATATAACCCGTACATAGTAGAACTTGATACCATATACATCACTAGATTGAAGAAGTCTTTCTCTAGAAAACTACATCTGTTAGACTTTGTAGTTAAAAATCATCAAAAAGCTTATACTCGTTTTTCAAAATATATTGAGACTATGTTAAAATTTTCAGCTTGATATATCCGGAATTCTTTGTGGGTTATTATTCTATAGATTAAGCTTTTTTCTTTTTTATTTGAAAGAGCATGCCACACTGCACTACCCTTTTTTTAAATTCTAATTTTTAATGCGAAGACAAAGGATGACAAGTTCGATATATTGAAAAACTCAAAAAAATGGTCATATATTTATAGAAGTGCTGTTTTATATAATAATAAAGCTCGATTCAAAAAAAGAAAAACTTCAGCTTCATATGCTCTTTCAAATAAAAAAAAAGAAAGCGGTTGACTACAATGACGTTCCTTCGAGAATTCTCCGATGCGCACTCAAAAAAATATAAACAGTGAATAAGATTTCCTGCTTTTTCTGGAAAACGAGATGCCAAATAGAAAATCATACCATTTATGAAAAATCAGACTTTAAGCCATCATCTCAATTTCGATTTTTCTCAGGAAAATTGACTTTTGTTTTTTTGAGTTAATGTAGTTTCGCTTTTTTTTTCTTGTTAGGATGCACTTTCACTTCAACGAGTTTTGATTAATCAAAGACAAAAATTAATCAATGCCGAATTTAATGTTAATAATGTACAGAATTTAGTTCAAGATTTAATATGGAATTTATTTATACAAACATTTAATGCTGAAGTTTGTATTATTATTTTATATTCTAGAATATCAAATTTCTTATTTTTAAGGATTCTAACGGTCATTTTTATACTGATTCGTTTGCTGAATTTTCAGAACAAACTGACAATGAACCGTAATAAGAATTACTAAAAATTATTTATGTTGTTATTTTTTTCTTTTCGATAGATTTGATATTGTATATACATATGATCTGATTAAACAAAATCTCAATCAAGTATTAAAGAGAAAAAATTAAAATATATTATTTAAATTTTGATTTTTTTTTTCAGCGACGTTATCGACGATTAGATATTTTCCAAGATGATTTATTTAAAGTATTTGAACGTGCTCGTAAATTGAGTGCTATTGATTCTCAGGTAAAATTTTTATTAAATTATTTTATTTTATTTTTTTGTTTTTTTGTAATAGGTTTATCAAGATACAATTGAATTACAAAAATATTACATCCGTGTACGCGATGAAATGTGTTCTCATGGTAGCGTACTTCAATCACCAGCACTTTTATTTAATGAAAATTATTTACAACAAGAACTTGTTCGTGAACGAACAGAAAAAGATGCATTAACCAATAATAATAATAATAATAATCAGAACAGTACATCAACAACAAAATCATCTGATATGGATGAAAATAAAGAATCTGTATGTTTATTTTACTTTGAATTGAATTCATCTTTTTTATTTTGTAATATTTGACAGAATAGAAACTTTTACCTTGTACGAAAAAATACATGAACCATTTTAAAAATTTAAAAAAGAATTTATTACAGTGACCTTCACCTCTTTCTATATTTACAGTGTTTTATTCAGCGTATGAGTTCAAAGAATAGTGCTTTCTTGGAAATCGGATTTGTCTGCCGGGAAAAAAAATTATATAAAACGCTATGTGTGTATAAGGTTTAGGGATTTTGTAGGCTGGAAGAGGGATCATTATGGAGAAAAGCTTCCTTTTGACAGATGAAAAATTATGAATGTGTACTGTTCCCATCCAGATATTTAAATCTTTTCATGGAGATCGATTTTCTCCAATTTGGATACATTTCTGGTGAGACCAAATCTGAACTCAGCTTTTTGTAATTCTGCTGGTATTTTCACAAGTTACTTTTTCTTTGTTGAAACGATTATGATATCAGGTCTTATTACACAGATCATTAAAGAATTTGTATAAACCAACTATTCAAATGAAAAATTTTAGTTGATCTTTTGTTTGACTCTGCTATATTTCTCTTTGGCAAAACATTAAAAATTGAAAAAATGATACTAATCTTATCTTTTTATATGGAAAACTTTTTAGGTTTTTTCTAATTTTAATATCAAAAGTTTTTCAAATGATTTTTCTTACAAAATTTTTTTGTTCCTAATGTAAAACATTTTTCTAAATCAATTAGAATTTCTTTTCACTAATGAGGAACAACCCCAACTGTAATTAGCCATTTGAACTTATATTATGATCGTTTTATTGAATTTTCGACCCATTTTTGGGTATTCACTGGAAAATTAGATAATAGAATTTCGACTTGGAACTCAGCTCCTAGATAGATCTAATGACCTTTAGACTATCATCAAAGTTTCAGCGGAAAAGAATGTTCATTTGTCGAGATATTGAATTTCCAACAAATAATCGCACATATGTCATAAAAATCAAGTTTACTTGGGAATTCAATATCTCGATAAATAAATATTCTTTCCGACTGAAACTTTCAGGATATTTGAACAGTCATCAGACGTATCTATGGGCAAAATTGCAGATCGAAATTTCAGTGTTTGATCCAGAGATTTATGATTATGAACTCTTTTAAACTTTTTCTATTCTTACTAAGACTTCTTTGTAAGTTCAATATGAGTTCTAACGGCAAATTACAATATGAGAAGTTCCCTCGTAAACATTATTTGGAAAAACAGCACAATAATAATGTGTATTTCTAAATCTAAGCAATTTGAATCCCTAAAATATATATGATTTTACTTATCATCATCTTATCGTTTGTTTCTAGTCTACAAAACCTACATTATCAAGTGAAAATAGTTTATTATCGAAAGGTGAAACATTTTATATCGGTGACTTTGTTTATACAGAACCAAATGAAGGAATAAGTGAACCAAATATAATTTGTATTGAATCATTTGAACATAAAGATAATGAAGATTATTTTAATGGTTTACAATTTTATCGTCCAAATGAAACATATCATTTACCAACAAAAAAATTTCTTCGTCAAGAAGTTTTTCTTACACAAACAGTTGAACATATACCAATGAATAAAATTCAAGGTTTATGTCATGTTTTACATGTAAAAGATTATTTTAAATATCAACCTATTATTGAAAATCAAACAAATACATCATTAAAATTTCAAAATTTAGATAAAGATATATATGTATGTGAATCACGTTATAATATAAAAACAAAAATTGTTAGAAAAATTAAATGGTGGAATTTACCAGAAAATAAACGTGTAAAATTAATTTCAAGAGAAACTATACTTGAACCAATACGTGAACCATTAAATATCAATAATGATAATTTATTATATCGACAATTAATAAATGATAATGATTTAATAAATAATGATATTATTGAAAAAATTAAAGAAACAATTCCATATGATTCTGTTATTAATGAAAAATTAAATGAAAATTTAATTGAAAAAAAACAATTCTATGAACAAATTGTTCTTTCATCAAATTGTTTTTATAAAATTGGAGATTATATTTATATTAATGAAAATAGTAATCAATTAGATAAACGATCTATATTACGAATCGATAAAATTTGGAAACATAATGAGTAAGTTTACAAAAACGTAGACTATCTCAATCAATATAAATAAAAGCATTCACATAAAAAAAAATATATATTTCTCGAAATATCTAATACTTTGGACTTTCCAGGTTTATGATTCCGACATCCGAATCCGTGAATTTTCGGTAGATTGCCGTCGGAAAGATTCCTTTTTCCTAGCGAAAAACTTAGGAAAATTGTAGGAACTTGAAAGAAAGAACTCGATGATTGGATTCGGTGGCCGGATTTTTCTTGTTCCGGATATAACCAGGCAGAGTCGGTCACTGGATTTCTGCTTTTAACCTTCTATTATTTTCTCGAGTTTTCCGATCGGAAGCAGACTGTATTTCTTGATCTGGATCTCTAGAATGAAATTAATGAAAAAATACAAGAACACAAAATTGTATATCGATTAAAAGATAAAACAAACATCTCATTTGTAATCTATAAGATGCAATTTAAATGTTATCTATCATTTTATCATCTAACTAAAATAATTTGTTTGATAATCAAGTCATTATTTTTCTTCCTCTATCAAAGATATTTCTTTATTGTTCATTTTTTTTCTCTTATTAATAAACATTCAGAAATTTTTATAGAATTTTACTCGAGTTACTTTTATTTTTGATTAAAATTTACTAAGCTTAAAATTTGATATGTTGGTTAATAATTTACAAATAGAAATTTATACTGATCCAGAGAGCTGTTGCTACCAAAGCAACAAACAAATAACTAATTGCATTGTCAATAGTATTCAAATTCCTTAGATCAGTTTTCGACTATGTTTTTATCTAAAATTTAGATAACGTAATCTAAAAACAATGTTGAACCCTATCATCACGAACCTTGACGGATACCATAGCAACGTCTCTTTTCCATCAAAGAAGGTAATAAGTACTGTAATATAACCTCTCTCTCCCTCCCTACTCGAGAACTATGACAAATATATCTACAATAACAATGTCTACTATAGTATTATTAGGAAACATAATTGAATAGCTGTCGTTTTATTCTTCTTTCACATAATAATTAACATTCTTTAATGATTAACATACATTAACAGAATGTAGTAGTATTTCACAAACCAAAAATATATATTGTTGAATTCCCTCTTTTACAATGTCAACTGATCCATCATGTTTCACATTTTGAATCCCGTAGGGAATGTGTTGACAGCTATTTTTTATCGGAATATTCTGTAAGATTCTTTCTAGTTGAAATGTCCTTGAAATTAAGAATATCTTTTCAAAGAATCCTCTTTAAATTTTAATCGTTGGTCTATTTATCAGTTTATATCTCTAGTTTAAAAAAAAAATGTTCGATTAATATTTATTTTTCATTTTCATAATAAATATTTTAAATCTATTTAACGAAAAAAAAAAAAGAGAATTTTTATATATTTTATTTCAAATCAAAAAAAAAATTGTAATTAGTAGCAAATGCAAAATTTTAGATTGTTCTGATATCTGGTTTATTATATATTATAATTTTGTTAAGAATTAATTAATCTATAAAATAATCTTCTACAATATAATAATTAATCTTGAATTATTATAACTACTAATCATTTAATTCTATATTTTTTAAATAATAAATATATCAAGTAGGCATATTATCTGACAAGTATTGTACTAAAGATTAATAAACGAGTTTTGTTTTTTTTTTCTCTATCCAATTCAATAATACAAACATTTCTCACATCATTTTCTATAGTGCGACATATTTTTTTCATTTATTATTCGTTACTATGGAAATCTTTTCTCTATTTTCTTTATTATCTTTTAAAGTCGATGTAAGTTTATTTTTTTTTGTTGTATAATCAAATTTCTTTCAAACACACATACTCTTTTAAATTATTTTATCGTCTTTTTTTGTCAATCAATCGTCATTTATTGACACATTATAACCTACGAAAGCGTCATCGAAACATCTATTTAATCATATAAAGAAAAAAAAAAGAAAAGAATATTAACTGGAAATCAGTCTAATTTCATATTAAATTATTATTAAAAATTTCATCGATTAGATTTTTTCTTTTTATTCGGAAGAAATTTTTATTTTTCTTTTAATGAAAGACATAATCATCATAGGTAATGTTTATTTAGGTCATTAAAAAAACACAATTTCCTTCATTTGATGTTTACATTTTGATTTTTTTTCTTTTTTTTTTTTTCTAAGTTCATATACAATTAATGGTCCACTTTTTATTCGACTATGTGATATAACTAATCGAGAACAATTAATAATAGCAACAAAATGTTCTTATGAACGAGAAGTTTTTAAATGTGATGGTTTAAATAGACAAATTTTAGTTGAAAATATTATAGGAAAATGTTCCGTACTTCCATTTAAACATTATTGTACTTGTAAGTGATTCATTCTTCCTTTTTTTTTTTAATAATATATATAAAAAGTATTAATTTTATTTCTAGATCGTTTAACTGAAATTGCTGAATGTGATGTTTATATATGCGAATCACAATATATTGCAGATGACCATAGTCTTCGATCTTTAGCAAAAGGATTAAAAGTAAAAAATACATATATTTTTTTGTTAAATAATTTGACTATTGTTTTTCTATAGAGACCATCATTATCATTGAAAGCGTTAGCCGATGAAATCTGGACTTTTCGTAAAGAACTTTTACTTCAACAAGTAATGAACATGGCCTTTATTCTTTTCTTTTTTTTTTCTTTTCTTTTCTCTTTCTCTTCTTTCTCCTTCTCGACATAAACCAAGCATAGCTGCATAGAGCGCGTATGTGTCCCTATCGATTTGTTCTCGTAAATCATCGCTGCTCGTCGTCCGCGCAAATATCCTACTTCTTTTTTTTTTCTTTTTTTTTTCTTTCTTTTTTTTCTTCGTTTCTCCTTTCTATTTCTGCCCTTGCGAGCGCTCGCGTTCGCTTACGCGCTCGAGCTCAAGTAACAAAATAGGGGGCGAACGTGTATACATCGCCGTTTATTCTGTTTCCTTTCGACGTTGTCGTTTACTGAAAAAAGAATAACACGACGGGCAAATGTGAACATATAGAAAAGAGAAGAGCAATACACAAAGTTAACTTTTCTTTTTCTTCGTCCTGCTGCTAGTTATATCGACGACTACACGGTGCCGACGTCGTTATTACTTATCGAGAAAATTATTGTCGTTCGAATTAACGTATAGATATTATATTGTGTGTGTGTGTGCGCGTAAAGCGGGATCCGAACGCGCGCAACAGAACAGAACTGTCGACGACGGCTTCCGTCCGTTCGTCGTCGTTTGTTTTGAAAAATCAGCATTCTGGAGATAAAACCAAAGGTAATGCGTGCGACGCGTGCGTGTATATGTGTGTGTACTGGACGCAATGGGATGCGTTATTGTCCCTTTTCATTCGTCGTTCGTCCGCCCCATGTTTTCTTTTTTTTCCTCCCCTTTTTGTTCTTTCTTGTTTCTCGTGCTGCTGCTCTTCGATTCAGGGTTCGCAAAGCAAAACTGAGTAAGAATGGTGCTAGTGCATACACACCCACTTCTTAATTCGACAAGTAAAAAAGAGAAAATAATATTCGATCAATGGAATAGGATAAGAACAGAATAGAAAAAACATCAGACCTGAGAGAAAGCCAAATTACATTGAAATCCTTCCCAAACAAAAATAAATGTAACCTATTTACAAAAATTCGATTATTAAGGATACTCCTGGTGGCCCGTTCAAATTGATCGACGATGGCTCGTTTATGGACGTGGATGATCAAACAAACAGCAATCATGCCAGTAACGTCGATGGAGATGAGCATCAATCGAATCATTTGAACTTTGATACGGCCAACAGTAGTAATAATACCAATACTAATAATAATCAGAATTCATCATCAGTACAAAATCGAAATAATAATAGTCGTGTAAGTAGATTTTGCAATAAAGAAAAAAACAAATAAATAAACAAAAGAATTTATTTATTTATATTTTGCTTTTAATAGAAAAATAATCGACGTGGATCATCAGCTCGTGCTCCATGTGGATATCTTGTATTTGCAAGTGAATCACGAAAACGACTTATTAAAGATAATCCTGGCATTCCATTCGGTGAAATGAGTCGAATGATTGGTGATCAGGTAAATACAGGAAAAAAAAAATATATATATAACCTAATCTGCCTATTAATATTATGTTTTTTTTTCTCTATAGTGGCGACGATTGACCGCAAGTGAACGTGATAAATATGAAGAAAAAGCGCGTGAACGAGCAAGAGAACAAGAGGTAAACAGGCAACAAAAGACAATAAGATAACATATATATATATATATATATATATATATATATATACGTGAAAACATTACATTACATTATATTACAGGTTAGTAGCGCACCAACAACACAAGCGACGACTAACACTACCACGACAACAACAACAACTTACGATTCACATAATATGCCAGTTATAAATACACAACGAACGGTAAATGGTGGTGTTACAGTAAATGGACATTATCAAACAAATCCAACTTTGTCAAGTAGATTTATTTCGAAAAAAAAAATACATATATTATTTTATAAAATAAAATCTTTACAGATGTTCATGCAATGAATGGAAATATACAAACAATACCAAAACCACCTACAAATGCAATTGTTACATGTCCACCACGAACGCAACGACTTGTTCATTCAGAAGCTTATTTAAGGTAAAACTATTCAATCTTTATATTCACTATCAAAATATTTTGTAATTTTTTAGATATATTGAAAATCTTAAACCTGATAATCAATTTATATCCGATTGGCCAAAACAATTAAAAGCTTCAATGAATAATTTATCAAATTCAAATAATGGAAATAATAATTCACGAACATTACCATCGAATTGGTTTTTAAATGGTAGTCCCGGTCTTTATAATAATGTTCATGAAGCTTTATGGTCAATGAGAGATAATATGTGGTCAGACGTTATTCGTATTCGAAATGTACTTTCAGATGAATGGTAAATTGAGAAACGATCTTGTTCTTTTCTCTTTGTTTTCTTTTGAAATAAACAACCAAAAAAAAAAAAACAAACAAATTGTTTATTACAGTAAAGATTTATAAATGATGCACTATTGTAGAATATAGTTTTCGTCCTGTTTTTGTTATTGTTGTTTCTTTTTCTCTCTATGTTTATTTCGTCTTATCGTCTTATTGTGTGTTCATTATTTTCTTTTTCTTTTTCTTTTTCTTTGTGATTTAAGACAGAAGAATTCAAAAACAAAAAAAAACAAACACATCAGCAACTCATTTGTTTCTTTCACCGTGATAAATGACGCAATGTGGGTGTATCTTTTGTATGTGTGTGAGTGTTTTTTTTTATGTACAGAAAGCATTATGTTATTAAACTTGGAACATACGATTAAAATAACAATGAACCACAGAAAAATAAAAGATATTTGATTGATATTCAAGCATGAACGTAATGTGAGTTGTATTATTATTTGTTGATGTTTTTGCTTGGTTTGTATGTTTCAAGGTTCGAGAAAAATGTGCCTATGGTAAATATTTGAATAGTAAAAAGCGATTTTAGAATCGTTTCGATTTACAAAGCTTACGATGATTAAGCTCAAAAGAAATACACAATGGACAATTTATAAAGAGCACAAGACACACGACATTTCGTGTGAAAATCAATTTTTTTTTCCCATAAAACCATTAGTTTCTATTACTTAGAAAACAATAGCCGATAAAAAAATGTTTTTGTTTTTTCAGCGGAAATCTCTAACAGTGATAGTTAAGAATTATGTCTAAACGTTTTATCTCAATCGAAGCAATGAGAAAATGTGGAAATTCACTTTATTGAAGACACTTGTGGAGAAACCTTTTCGTGGAAAAAGAAGGATTACTTTTTCTATTGGAAAAAAAGATTAAACAAAATTTTTTTATGAATTGATAGAATAGATATTCTGCTTTGAGAATATATATAATTTTCTAGTCTACTCTTTTCATGTTCTCTGAAAAAATGAATTTCTTTCTGAGCTAATTGAAAGATGGCCTTCAATGGTGACCGCGGTTTTTTTCCAATAGACTGAGGAACTGAAACAAAATCTTTCGCTTCATTAAAATGCCCGAGAACCAATGAATACTCTACATTATTCAAACCATCAAAAATCTCATTTTCAGTTTTTCCGCCTGACATGCATGCTTTTTGTGCATTGTAGAGCATATGGACTATGTTGATTTTCATGACACAAATTTAGCCAACAGTTGGATGATTTCAGTATAATTGTTTATTCTGTAAATTTGATTTTGATTGCTATTTTTATAGAAGTGATGATGCGAAAATAATATCGGAAATTAGTCTCGACGCTAGACTTTTTATGAATAAAATATGTATTGTATTTGTGAAAATGATTTTAGGAATCATGAGTCTCGATGAAACGTATTATAAAATTTGTTTTTTGAATGAATTATAGTTCAAAGTTATTATTCATTATAAAGATGTTGTTCTATTTCCGTATAATTCTACAAAAAAAAAAGCACTGAAGAATAAGAAGAAAACTTGTCACATAGAAATGAGACATGATAGAAGCAAAACAAGTAGGCGACCATTTTCAGTAAATAATGTAATAAAAGAAAAAAAAATCAGAGAACAAGTATCCGGACTTGATCTTTAATAAAGAAAAAAAACCCGGTCGTAAATAAATATTTTTTTATGTTAAAATTTCCATATCACGATACATATTCAAGTGTAGTTTATATATTAATGATCAGAAACGAACAAAGCAAAAAAGATTTTTACGATCGTGATTGTTATAATTGTGTATGTGTTTGATAAGTTTTTGGATGGATTGTTTTTATTGGAGATTGATGGATACAATGTCATTTGATCATAAAATTCATTATAAGGATTAATTATTATTGATTAAGTTGATGTGATTGCGATGGATGAATGTTTGCTAATGAATTTTGATGATTGGCCATTAGATATTGATGAATAAGAATGTCGAGATTGTTCGTGAAAATAAAATTTATTAGACTGTCTTTATGTTATATAAAATAACCTTACATGTGATGGATGAGAAATATTTATTTGAAGACGTTTATAATCATTTTCATGATTACTATAATTATGTATATCATTGGTATTCTGATTATCAAAACGTAATGTAAAACTATAAGCTAAACGTATAGGACTACGACTATATGTACGTTTATCATAACTGTTGCAACTTGATTCAGAATTGTTCTATGTTCCAACTTCATTATTGCTATAGCCATTACGATTTCCATTCATATTACCAACAGCACATTGTAGATATACTCATAAGAAAAACACAAACAATTTTCAAATAGATGATTATATCTTTTTACTTAACCTATCTCCTCGATATGTGTTTTTCACGATTATCGCAACTCACTGTAGTGAAATATTTCTTTTTTGAAATATCATTGTATTTGTTTAGCATTTTCATGCACGAGCAGTACGATCAATATAATCTTCAGTTCGTGTTGCCCATTTTAATACATATATACATAACTGAAATTCATTTTGATTAAATCACAAAAATGCTTTTCGTTTATTTTCTTCACCCTGAAAATGACAATACATGGCTTTTTTTCAATTATGACGATGGAAAAAAAAGAAATAATTCATCTCACCTTGTTTTTTTTATATAAATCAGTATGATTATAAAGAAAAAAAAAATTAAAAGAGTATTATGAAATCCTTATTCCCCACTCGTTTAACGATAATACAACAGCACAGAGAGCGACGCACCGAATGTCAATACAACTTTGCATAATTAAAATCATACACGTTCCCTTTACAATATTACGATACTTGAACTTATTCATAATTCTAATGTATACTGATGATTTCTTCATTTTTAGTCCCTTCTCAATATTCAGAAGAAATTCATGCAAATCAGCATTGAAACAATTGCACATGGGGCTCTGGCCATAAGACTCACCTATAAACTATAACGAAAACAAGAGTGCAGAAATAATGATAAATCCTAATGAAATTAGTTTATTTAATTAAACTAATTAATTTACAATACGTGCTTAAACTCCAAGCAGCAACATTTGTTGTAATGACAGTAACATGAGGTCGAGTTCAACATTCTAAAAAAGAATAATAAATTGTAGATTTACTGTAATCTAATAAAAGCATAGAGCTTGTAAAACTCGATCACGTTCATTTTGTCGTTTATTTCTATGAATAGAAAAAAGCTGAATAATTCAAGATATTTAATCATAAAGAAAAAAAGAATCATCAAAACCTTTTTTTTCTGTTCCAGCAAATATAATCACTTTACAATTTTGATCATGCGTAACAACTGTTAAAACTTTTAATCATCTATTCATAAAGAAATAATTAATTTTCTTTTTCTTTTCTTCTTTGAAATTACTTTGATGAATATTCTGATTAGCATTTACGATAACTTTACCTAAGGTTATGTATATATATGAACAATTGATCATGAAATTTAATGTTAAATTTTGTGCTTATTTTGGTTATGTCATACTAAATATTGCTATTGAACGATCTGTATTGAATTTATCAAAAAAGAAAAATCTTAAATCAAATTTTTCTTTTATTCGAAAAATATTTACTCGAATACATTTAACAATTTTACGAATTGGTGATTCAAAGCTCATATCAAACATTCAATCAGCTTCATTCATAATAAGCAGTGTCATGCAATCGAGATTAATTATTTCTTCACGTATTAAATTTAATAGGTGTTTCAGCCAAGGAGATCAGATCTACCGATATGGCAGAAAAAATTCTGATTTTATTTCGATTTTTTTGTTTCATGTGAGCATTTTGAAATGTATGTATGTAATTTATAATTTTCTCGGTTTTTTTTTGTGAAGTTTGCTTTGAGTTTTTCGAAAAAAAGAATAATTTCGAATTAAATAACTTTCTTGGATTGTTTATATGAATTGAACTGTATATGAATATTGTTTTTATTAGTTTTCATTATTGTAAAATATATTTTAAAATAATATTTATTAATAAACAGAAACAGAATAAAACATTTTGTTAGTAGAAAAAACATATTATAGATTTGTTCACAAAAGATAGTTGTCTGATTTTTTTACTTTTCCATCTGGCGACACTGATTCTGATTTAGAATAAGAACTAATGGATCGTTCAATCGAGTATTTATTTGATCAGCTGCATGAATCAATGCAGGTAATACAAACTAAACATTACGAAGAAAAAGTAAACCATAATAGAAAAAGAATATGTGCTTACAAATAAAATTATCCGCGAATGTGTTTAGTAAATACGAACAAGACCATTGTCACTTAAAAGAATAGGAGGCTACGGTTGTGATTGAATAAGTATTGATCGAGTATAATCAAGTCGTTTGTTTTACTTTTCAATACAAAACTAATCAATAAAAATGTAAAGAATAGAATTAGAAGTGAAAAGATTCTTACATGGAAATTGAATTTTAACAAATGAAAGTATTGACTTAGATGTATAATCTTTCGTTGCTGTTTTATTTTGAACATAAAATTGATTGTTTACATGCTATTCAATAAAAGAAAAAAGCAATAATCAATCTATTAAATAGAATTAAAATCTTCTATTGATATGAAGTTAACATGGGACGAAGCTATCACGACGGAGTAAGGTGAACTTGAAATTCTGAACTCATTATCTTCTATCACTAATTCAATACAGTTGATGTTGAGTCAACTACGGGAATAGTTTATGCAAGTGTTGATTATGACACTTATATAGTTAAATTTTAACAACATCATTCCACTGTAGAAATGTAGAATGGACTAAAAATGACTCATTCGTCTTGAATGATATTAGAAAAATTGGATTTATTGGTAATCTGGTATTGTTACGGTTTTTTGCAGTTATGCTGTTGTTTTATCTGCATAAAGCTGGAAATCTACTAGTCATGAATAATTTTTTTTTTGAAAAATGAGTCATTTTGAAAGATGATATCCTGTTAGAAATTTGCAAAGACTACTGTTCAGATTGAAAAAAAAGTCTTTCATTATCAGAATTGTGTCGATATTGTTTGTATCCATGTTCTTTTTATAAAATGACATCATTGATTCTGGATCCAGCTGAAAATTATCCATTCCTATTGGTAAAAAGTTTCATCCAAAAGAAAGTTCGTAACAGAAGTTGCAGATTTCTATGTTTTTGTTCGATAAGAAGTTATTTAAATATAATCGTGGAGTGTGTTTTAACTGACTAATAGTTCTAATCCAATTTTCAGAACGAAGATCGAGTTATTTATGAATTTATATCGAAAAAGAAAATAACTAGATAAAAAGCATTTTTCATGTTAATCATTACGAATGGATCAAAAAATGACCCAAGTTGTCCAGAAAAATCTTACTTTCCCATTAGTAATCAGGAGATTTTAAAAAAATACTCTATACATCAGATTTTTTCACTTTTTTCGAAAAAAAAACACCGTTTTTCAAACTCATATACCTTAGTCAAGGAATGATGAAAAGAAGTCTAATTTTTTTTTACAAATCTGTAGCTTATTGAGGGCCTTACACAATGTTCGAAAACCATCTCGAGCCGATGTTTTATTACTTCAAGTAGATCGTTTCTATGAAATCAGAAAAAATCATCGAACAGAGAGTAAAGGATTAACATTAGGACTTGCAGGGTAAGTATGGATATTCGGTAACACTTACTAAATCATCATCACCCTAATCTGATCTCGAAAGCTCTAGTGTAAAAGTTTTTCAGATCGGCTTAAATCTGTTCTGGTAACTTCACATCAATAAATCTTCTTACCTGTGGTCAATTAGTTATTAATAATGATTCAGAATAAAAGTTTTTTAATTATTGATGGATATGGACATCATAGATCGACCACAAATGAATAGAAATCATCAAGTAATTTATTTCCATTACTAGTTCGATTATTATTCTTGTATGAATCTATCGAAAATATTTCTTTTACTTCAAATATCTTTTTTTGTGTTTAGTATAAGATTTTCTTACTTTTTAATAATCCATAATTATTACTGTTATTATTACTTTTACCATCTTTATCATAAAAATCTATTTTTTTTTAAAATAAGATAATTCTGATGTTGTTATTTAACATCTTTCAATATCTGAAAGAGACATTTCATAGAAGACGAATGGTTTAGCAGGTGAAAATGTCTAATTGACTAAAAAAAATCCAGGACAATATATCGAATATACACAAAAAAGAAAAAAAAAAGAATTTTAACGCTAAAGGATTTTAATGTAATTCTTTTTCCGTATGAGCTTTTGATACCCAACCTTGCGGTCGTGGCATATTCGGATGATCATCCCAAACTTTTCTTGTTACATTAGGATCAATTGGACCAACAATATCATAATAACTTAATGGATCACCATGATGTTTTTCCCAATCACGCCGACGTGCACGATCAACAAGTATACGTCGATATGAAACATATATACCAAATAGAACACCAATTAAAGCACCAATTATATAATATTGTTTACGATAATAAATATCCATATGCCATGGTGTTGGTAAACGTGCTTCAACTGGATCATTAGGAAAATAATTTTGATAAAAATCACGAGCATTAAATGTTATTCCTTTCATTTCTGACGTTTTAGCACGTGGTAATTCATTATCGGATGGTGCACGAAATTCTGGATCCGTTGATAAAGGTGTTCGATATTGTTTTTGATTATCCGAAGATGTATGAGAAACGTTTGTTGTTGTTGTTGAAGAAGCTGAACGAGTTAAAATAACTCGTTCAATTAATTTTGAATAGAATTGTCTTGATGGTGAATATTTTGAAAGTAACATGGGAAGAAATGTTATTTTGTTACAATTGAAGAATGAAAAAAATAGATTCGTTATGTTTTTAGATATGAGCAACCATATTGAATCTTATGCATGTGGATGAAGGTTAATTTATTAATAGAAGAACTATTAAAAGGCAAAAAAAAACGAATAGAATTTATTAAGAAAAAGTTAATTTAAAAATTTAATAAAATTTTTGGACATCAATATAATTTAATAAGAAATGATTGGTAGTGCTATACATAATTTCTGAACCATTCGAGATACTTCTCTACTATTCGATGATTCATCAAGTAAACATGACATCATAATAGCAGATGATGACAAGGCATTTTTTTGCGTTTCATACCCTTTATATTCTCATTTCTACTTAGATTATTTTCATTTATTTCTGACTTTTATTGATATTATAGTTATGGAATTTCCACAGCTTGGACAACATTGTTCGGTTAAAACATGCAATCGATTAGGTATATTATTTCATTGTTTTATCTTTATTTAACATTTATTTTTAAAAATATTTTTGTTTTTTAGATTTTCTACCGATGAAATGTGATTCATGTGCTGCTATACTATGGTAAATTTTTTCGAAAATTAAATTCTATTAATTCTTTTTTTTTTCATTTTTAGCAAAGATCATATAAAATATGATGAACATCAATGTCCATCATCTCGTCGTAAAAATATTCAAGTACCTATCTGTCCTTTATGCAATAAAGCTGTACCATTACGACATCGTGATGAATCAGCTGATCGTGCTGTATCAGCACATATTGATCGTGATTGTAAATCTGATCCAGCATTAAAAAACCGTCAAAAAATTTATTCCAATAAATGTTCACTTATTTCATGTAAACAACGAGAAGCTGTTAAAGTTAAATGTGATAAATGTTTAAAAACATTTTGTTTTAAACATCGATTTCCTGATGATCATAAATGTCAATTTGAAAATACGGGTCGAGTTATGAATCTAGCTGGGTAAATTATATTTAACAAAAAAAAAAACTTTTCTTTTTTTTTTATATTAATAATTGAAATAATTTTTGTAGTGCTGCAGCCATAGAACGTATGAAAACGACAAATATTAATCTCGTCAATCAAAATGCCTCGAATAATACAACAGTAATAGTAAATATATGATTTGAATGAATTAAGAAAATAATATTTCTTGTTTGATGAATAATAGGATGATGATGATGATGAATCACTTGCATTAGCAATTAAATTATCTTTGAATCAAACGTAAGATATTTGAATGAAATTTTTTTTGTTTGTTTTTATTCAATGTTTTTTTTGTTTTGTTTTTGAAATAGGACCCAAGAAGAGAATGATTTTCTACTAGCACAAGCTTTACAACAAAGTGAACAAGAACAAGCTCGACGAAAGCATACTGCTGTAACTATTGAATTTATTTTAAAAAATCATTCCTAACTTTCTATATATGTTCTAGAGTATTAAAAGTAAAGGGTGATCTGTATATTTTTCTCGCTTAATGGCCACAACAATAAAATCATGGTGATCAAATGAACGATAAAAAGAAAATTTTTGTTTTTTTTCTATTGAATTGTCATGAATTTATTTGTCATGTTATTATATTTTTATTGGTTTATTATTGAATTTATTTATTATTTTTGTACGATAAAAGTGAAAATAAAATAATAAAGAGTATTTATTAAGGCTTTAGAGAAAAAGTCAAAAAAAAAATAAATACATTTTGTAAAACAATGATTAGTTATTATGGTTCGATGAGAAAATTTAAGTTTGTTTGTTTTTATTTATGATTTATGAGTCTTATTAAGCTCAGAGAAAAATCGATCGTAAAAATAGGAGAGAAAAAGCTGATGATAACAAGTATTAAAAAATTTTCATTCTGACTTTTTGAGTTATTTTCTTGTTTTATAGATTAATGAATGTAATAAATGAATTTGATAATGAATATGTATTCATCATTTTAAAAATTTTATCTTAAAATCCATGTTTAAATCCAGTATTTTCTACTTATTTGTGTTGTCCAATTTGTCAAGAATAGTAGCTCTATGAACAGGAATAGTTTCGTTTTTTAAAACTTTAAATATTTTCTAAAACCGTAGATTTTCTTCGTTTGAGTTGTTTTTATTCTGTGGACCACATCAAGATCAAGCAATAAGCTAGTTTTCTTTCTGTATCGTAAGATTCTCTAAACACGAATTATTCGGTTATCTTGCAAAATATTTACGAAAAATATCTTCACAAATATTTAAACAGGCTTCACATTTTTATTGTTTGATAATAAATGACAAATATATAAAAGAGTAATAAAAGTATGAATGAGTGGTAGGAGAAGTAATATAATCGAGAAATGATTATATTCGTGGTAGTAAAAAGAAATCGTCGAATCCAATGCAAAAGTGTTACATTGCGAACAGTTGATAACAAATCAAATATTGACTTGATAAAGAGAAAAATTGAACGAAATCAGAGTAATGTCGAAGACTTCAATGTTCTTAGTATGATCATTCAAGTTTTTTAAGAACTTCTACAATGTGTAATTAAAAATTTTGTAAAATCCTTATAACAAAAATCTTACAGTAAAAAAATAACAAAAATTTTTGAAAATCTAATTCTAAAATCTTACGAATTCAGATTGTCGGAGAATGAACTTAATACAATTTTTCCATCTCGAAAGAGCAGAGCATAAATCAGATGCGTTCAAGATTAGCTCGGTGAAAATACTGCTAGGATTGTACTAAACATTACTAGGCTCAGGTATGAATCCAAAAATGATTCTTTCAACAATTTTCAAGTCCATGGCATAAATGAAATACAAAATACTTCAGAATCTACCATGGAATATCAGTAACTATATTATTTTTTGCTGCTGATCGAACCTAATATTTGTACAGAATTATTTTGTATTTTATTGACGCCTGTCATCTAATGCGATTTTTTCAAGTACATCAAAACATTGTATTCTAAATAAACCGATGAATTTTAACATTAAATTCATCGATTTACTATTCCGTTTAGTAATCTTAGGATCATTCACAAAGAAGCACGTTTTTCTACTGATTATCTTATCACTATGCATCGATTTTTACGAAGAAAAACAAAAACAAATTAATCATGAAATTCTATTGCAAGGTGGAGTCATCAATCATTTGTTGAAGCTTTGATCTTTTGCACAATTCATTCGTTCAACTATACAATCTGACATGATGGTTCAACACGCACAGATCCTACATAGTTCAATACTGTTCCACCTTTTGAAACACTTTTCTAGTAGAATTCATTCAAGAGCTCTTTTTGAAAGTTATAAAACTGTATACTTTCTAAACAGAAAACAACTGAATACTTAAATAAATACAAGCACGTTGTTCTGGAGAGTTGAATTGATTTCGGTCAGAAAAACTATAAATTGAGTCAAACAAAATAAAATATTTAGAATTAGCATAAAGATTCGAATCTACTTGAAAGTATTTCAAATTTTTTCAACATTCTGCTTTTTTGATTAATAAATTCGGTTCGAAATCCCTCAGACATTAGTTGCAAATTTCAAATCTTTTAAAAGACCATTTTTGTTGTTCAACTATTTGTCACTTTGTATTCTAATAAGATTATACGTTCTTAAAGCTTTCTTCCAATATATAAATGCTTTTTCTAGTAAATTTCTGTTTTGTCTAAGCTTTAAGATGAAGTAGGATCAACTTTTTCAGTGAAAAAATGTCCAAGAAAATCTCTAATTTATATAGATATATCGACTCCATTTTTTATATCGATTCTATATCTGTTATTAGTTTTGGCTCAATTTGTAGCTTTTCTAACCAAAATCTAGTCAACACTCATCAAAAACACATTCAAAATTACATTTCATGGACAGTCTACGTAGATTCTTTCACGTGTCAAGCTATTTTCAGTTTAAAAAATATACAATTTTTTTAGCTTTCAAAAAAAGCCATTGAATGAGTTCTACCAGAAAAATGTTCCAAAAAATGAAACACTTTCATACTATATAGGGTCTGTATAAATCTTAATTATGTTCTTTGAATTTTTAGACATTATTAGAGATCAGAAATGAAACAAAGTCTAAATTTAACAGTCAATGATTGGATAATTCAAGAGATAGTTAAGTTTTCTATCAGATCTTATACAATTACTTGCAAATGATTCAGATGAGAAATTCATCGTAATATTTATAAATTTCATCTTTGATATCAAAAATGTGTATGGAATTTTATGAGTTATGCAATATTCTCTTAGATCATCTTTTAATCCTCTTCTATTTGTTAGAGAAGACTTGGATCAAAGAAGTGTACTATTAGAATAAGAGCATATAATCATCTAATTTAATTCACTGATGAACAAAGATTCTTCTTCGACAAGTAAGCTGATAATTATTACCTATCTATAAATCATCATGTATCAATTATAATCTTTCTTTTATAGAAAGTTTGATCGAAAGTTTCTTTTCTATTTATTTCGACTAGTATTCAACTATTTTATTCGTCACACCGTATATTAAAAACACAAGCATCCATATGAGTTAATAGAGATTATTTATAAATATATATAAAAAAAGACATTAAAACATGGTATTATAAAAAAAAAGGACATTAGCAAATCTATTCCCATTGCGCAAAACCAACCACAAAAAAAATCTATTATTGAATTCACAAATAAATAAAATTATATATTTCGAATTGTAGCTAATTCACGATCAATTGTTTGTATTTCATCTAATTTTTTGCTGAATATTTTCAAAAGTTTACTCGCACATTCTTCTCGTGTAACAAGTAATTTCGATACTTTTTGTCGTATTTTTTCATTTTTATCAATACTGTCATCTTTTATATTTGCCTGAAATAAAAATTAATATAAATAATACAAGAAAAGACAAATCTCATACTTGAAAACTTTCATCTGCTATGGACATAATTTCATCGAGATCATCTTGTGTTAAATTTAATATTTTACTTGCTGTACTCATAGCTGTATCATAACCAGGGAATGTCATTGATAATGATTCACGTTGTTTTTGATGTTCACGTGTATGTTTTAGTTTCTCATTCATTTGTACACTTCGTCGAATCATTTCATGAAGAAGATCCTAAATTAAAATGCGGGATCAAAATTTGAAAGTTTGCCGAGACCACAGGAAAGAGAATTTGCGCTGAGATCGGAATAGAAACTACGAGAAAAAAGTTTTCTCAACTGGAACTAAGGATTATAGTTAAATATCTTATAGTTTTAAGCGAATTATCTTATAAATCATATCAATCAGAATATAATTCAAGAGAGATGAACCAAAAAAGTACTAGTCGATGACTAAATAAATAAACAAAAAAACAAGTAGTGAAGAACTTTGTAGATATGATACGAATAAAACTCTAGAATAGTTTTCTCTAGACCAGGGTCAGACCAGGACCAGATTTACTGGGATTAGGACCGGAAAAATTGATCCTGTACATCCCTAGTCCCGAGGTTTTAGGATTGAAAGGTTGATGGCTCATGAGACCGATCAGAAGATTTTCGCTAAAGGTGATTGGATTTGAAGGCTAGCGTAGTTTTCCGAGAACTGGTGAGTCAAATAAATAGTACAACGCTGGGACTCCACTGGAGCAAAAAGAAAAACTCTTTTACATTTATAAATCTTTCATATTCATTTAAACATTGAAGTGTTCGATCTAATTCGAGTGTTATTTTTTTTAATGAATCTTGACTTTTAGTATTTAATGTTAATAATTGTTGTTCCGATTGTTGACGAGATGTTAATAATTCTTGATTTAATTGTTCATTATTAAGACGTATTTGTCGAAGTTGTTGATCATTTAAACGAAATTTTGTTTGAATATCTTCAAAACGAATTTTCTATTAAAATGAATATATTTGATTGAAATTTTTTTTTTTTTTTTTTTTGTTAAAAATATAAATAAATATTTACTAATTTTTGATGTTCATCAACAAGTTGAGTATATCGTGAATCAAGATCATGTTTTTCTCGAGTAACTGCTTGTAAACGATTTTTATATGAATCAATCTAGGCAACAAAAAACAAAGTTATATATTTTTTTTTGAAATTAATAAATTACATACAGTTATTCGTAATTTTTCTATTGTTCCAGTTAAAGATTTAACTCGTTCCTCATCATTCTATTTAAAATAAAAAGAGATTAAATGAATTTAAAGTAGTAATTTTTACTTCATTAATATTTTTATCATTTGAATGATTAAGACTTGTTTCCATTTCATTTAATCTTGTTTTATAATTTTCAATTAATAATCGTTTACCAACGATATCACGTTCTGTATGTGTTAATCTAAATGAAAGAATAAAAAATTGAATTTCAAGAAACTTTTTCTTTGTTTTTTTTTGTCTATTGATAAATTTTACTTTTCAGTTAATGATTGTAAATTTTTATTTAATAGTTCATTATCTATTTGTAATGTTTTATTTAATTTACGTTGTTGAGCAGCATCAAATGAAGTATTTTTAAGACGTTCATATAAATTATCCGTATTGATACTATGATCAATATTTGTTGAATCATAATTGTGAAATTTTGATTGATTGAGATGATTATTTTTAAATTTATCACATTCAATAATAAGTTTCTTTAAAATTAAAGAAAAATTTTTCAAAATAAATAAAAACAAAGAAATTTAAATACAAACTTGATTTGTTGTTTTAAGAATATTAATTCGACTTAATGTTGTCATTAAACGTTGATTAAGATGTTCATTTTCTTTTTGAGAATCAGCAAGATCATTTTCTAATTGTTCAATACGTTTACGTAATGTTGAAATCTAAGATAAAAAGTATTAAATTCTTTAAAAAATAAATCATTGTTATGTTTAGTAGTATTTACTCGAATTGGAGGAGTTTTCTGTATTGATAAAGGAGTACTTTGTTTTCGAGTAATGTTGAAATATTTCAATGGAGTAGTTAGACGATTTTTAGTCGTAGAATTTCTTTTGAATGGTCCACCTTAATAGAAAATAAAGATTTTTTTCATATGAAGAGAAATGATGATTTTAATAACAAACATCTTGGTCTTGGTAATATTAATGATATTGATGATCGTCTTTTACGTTGTCTAAATGAATTTTCACTTTGATGATCACAAAGACTACATGAATGATCTTGTCGTCTATTAGATACTAATGATTCATTTTGAAGATCATCAATTAATGTTGAATTTTGATCAAGTAATAATTCTAAACATGATTTTGTTGTTGTTGATTTTTTTGGTTTCTTTTTTATTGTTCGTCTTTTTATTGTTAATATTGGTTTTGATATTAAATCTGTGTTATTATCTGTTTGATTAGTTCGTTTTAATTTATATATTTGATCTTGTAATGAAAGTATTCGAAGTTTAAGTTGTTTTAATTCATTATTTATTTGTATTTTTTGTTGAATTAAATGTTGTTTTTCATCATTACATAAATCATAATTTGTTTTTAAACGTTCATTTTCAAATATTAAACATGTTCGTTCTGTTTCAAGTTCATATATTTTTTTATCAAGTTCTTCAATAAGATGTTCTTGTTCATTATTTGATGTTGTTATATATGTTGATTGAATTTGTTCATCTTTATCATTAATTCGTCGTATTTCATTATGAAGTTCATCAATAATATTTATTTGTTCATTTATTTCAACTTCTTGTAAATCAACTTTTTCTTGTAAACTTAAACTAAATTTACAATAGAATGATATTTCTACCAATGACTTAGAGATGGTATCAGTCTGGATTTTTCACGATAGGTACTAGTACGGGTCTGAGTAGGCCAGATCAGACCGGACCGGACCGGACCGGACCGATCGTCTGAAATCTATACCGACACTAGACTGACGAGTTGTCATACAATTTCATCTGTGAATAGTGATATTTGATGTAGTCAACTTTCAACAATGTTTCATTAACATCCTCTATGAGATAATAAGAGCAGAAAAATAAAAGAAAAAAACACACCAATAATGGCCAGTCTATCGGCAACTTGTCGGTTTGAAACTCGTACTGGTACGGATTGTATCTCTGTCATGCTTCATTGGGTCTCATTCTTTAGTCAGCATATAGAATTAAATTATGTGAATGACCAGGATACACATGAGCAGGTTTTAAGAAGAGGCACCAGGGCGATCGCCGCCTTCCTTCGAAATATTTTTCGATTTTTCTTAACAGAAAATGCCTAAAAAATGAGTCGATATGGCCTCTAATGGTCTTCAAAACAAGTTCTGTAACCATGATCACTCTCCTTTTGCAAAATCCTCGATCCACCACTGAGGTTATAGTCCTTGTTTTAACAATATGTAGCTATTATGGAGTCTTATCAAGCGACAGATTTAAAAAAGTATGTAAAAGTCATAAAATTAACTAGAGAATGCGACCGATGAAATTTACAATGACCTATTAACAAATATTATTCAACACTTCGACGGTGTATCAACCTTTTATATTAAATTTTTATTTGTACTATGCATATATATATATGTATATCTATATCATTTTATTCTAAACCCTAAACTCTATATTTTATATTGAAAATATAATTCGTATGGATATATTGTCGTTGATAGTTTATAAGAAGAATAAATCAAGCATCTTTACTTTTCATTAGTTAATTTCGCATTTTCACGTCTTAATTTTGTAACTTCATTCCAGACATTATCATCATCTTCTTGTTTAAGTAATTTTCTATTATTTCCTGTTTGTTTTTTCCATCGATGATCATTACATACGGAACAACCATTTTTTGTTTTATGTATTGCTTTTCGATAGAAAAAATCATTTTTTGAATTTGTTTGTAAAATTTCATCATCAGTATAAGATTGTAATTCATTTTTAAGTAAACGATATTGTTTTTGTAAATATTTAAGACGTAACCAACGTTTATCATGAACTTTTTTTAATGTAATTATTTGATTATCACGTTTAACAAGTAATTGTTGAACATTATTTAAACGATCAGTTAATGTATGAAATTTTGTTTTTAAAAATTCTATATCTAATGGAGAAGATGAATCATGTATAGATGGAGAAATAGTTCGTTTGTTTTGAAATGATTTTGTTGGAGATCGAATTCGTCCAATATCTTCATCACAACTTTTCCAACGATTTTCATGAGATAAATGATTCTATGAAGAAGAATTTTTGAATAAGCGAATATACCAAAGTAAAACTTACAGATTGTAATGTATCACGAACACGACGAAGTGTTAGTTTTAATTGTTTTATTTCATTATCACGATCTCGTAAAGTCTAGAATATATAAAGTCATTGAGATGAATTCATTTAGACATATCTTTATAGAGCCATTTTCGAGATGTTTAAAATGCAGATTATTGAGAGATAGATAGACAATGCCGACTTTTCCTTATGATTTAATCTAGAAATCCGTCCAATTCTATCATAGTGGTCTAGAATTAGAGATTTGAAGGGAAAAAAACTGTTTTAAACGTTTTGTTCAACTTCGAGAGAAGGCAAAACTGCAAACAAAGCTTGACACAGCTGTTATAAATTTCCTATCTCAGATAAAATCTATTGAAATGACAACTATATTTCATAGACTTATTGAAAGAAGACCACAATACAGTAAAATTTTCGAATTCAGACCCGATTTGTATTTCTAATCTCAACGAAATTTTTTAGCCTGAGTCTGAGAATCGCTCTAAAGATGCGAGATACTTTTCATCGATCGTTTGTATTCTCCTATTAATACACTCCTCATATTTCTCAGACAATCTTGACAATAATCAGATCATAATTGGCTGTTAGTTCTAGAGTATAACTCGTAGGATCGATCTCGGTCTGAGTCAATAGAAAATTTATAGACCCATCGAGCCCGGTTAGGACCCAAATTCGAAAACAACCTGATGGGCTCTCTTTTACAGTAAGCACAAAAAAATGTCGTCCGTATAAAACTTACATTTTGAAGACTTGTAATTTGCAATCGTAATGAATCATCTTCAAAATGACTATCTATATTAAAAAAAAGAAATGAAAATATCTTTTTTTATATAATGAAACTTTCCTTACTTGTTTGCTTTTTTCTATGTGACTCATCAATTTCTTTTCTAAATAAACATAATAGAATATTTGAATAATATTTTAAAAATGTATTTACTTAAGGTTAACAATAGTTTCTTCTCGTTGTTCAATAGTTGCTTTATATGTATCAAGTTTTTGTCGCCAAAGTTGTGTATCAGCAACAATACGATCAAATGCCTATGAAATAAAAATAAATATTATTAATATTTAAAAAAAAAACAAGAAACTAACCAAAATTTTTTCTTGATTAATTGCATTAACAGAAGCTTTTCCATTTAATTCTTTTGTTAAATCATTAATATGTTCACATAAACCTAATATTCAATATATTTATTATTACGACTAAAGAAAAAAATCTGAAATATTTACGTTCATTTTCAATTTGACAATCACGTATTGTTTTTTCAAAAGTTTGTAATTGTAATTGATGTAATTGTTCAAATGTTCGTGTCTAAAAATTAAAATGTATTTGTTGTTTAATATTTAAAAAGAAAACAAAAATTGAAA
>CAJNOL010002998.1:0-28242 GCA_905250125.1 Rotaria sordida | reverse complement strand
TGGTAATTTAATGGTATTATCAAGCAAGAAAGATTTTGCTTTTACATTACCAACGGATAATTATGTCTATCAGTATATCAAATATCCGAATTCGTTTAGTGCTACTCTGGTACAAGTTGCCAATCAAATATATAATGCATTCATCAATGCACATAATAACATGGATCGAATTCAGTTAAATATACAACAAATACCAAATCACTTAAATTCAGTTTTAAAACTGCTTACATCAGCCGGGCCTCGTCTCATCCAATCGATGCTTCCAATATCATTAGGTAATATAGAGCGAATTGCGAAACTATGCGCTGACTCAGCCAATAGCACGTTGAAAACTTTTCAGAACGCAGCAGCTCTCCTACAAGAAGTAACGGAAGTTACAATAGGCACGTATGGGTCTAGCACTGCTGTGCTGAATAACATAACGACTCTAATGAACACTTCGATACAAGAACAAAATTCGTTGAATTTTGAATTGGAAGAAATCCGAAAACACTATACAGAAGCGCGAGAAGTCTTAGAAAAGGCACGACAAGACTATTACAATGCATTTCATGCCATTCCAATACAGCCGAGATTTTTAGGACTCTTTGCTGCTGGTGCCATTGGTGCACTAGTTGGAGGTTCTTTATCATGCATTTTCTCCTCGTGTGGCGGCAGTAGACCTCAACCCATCGATAATACAGCATTTCAAAATGCAAAACAGAAAGCAGAACTAGCGTTGCAACATCTGAGAGAAGCAGAAGCAGCATATGATAAATGGTACTCTGAAATGCTGCAAAAACAGAATAAATTAACTGCAAATATAATGCAAATGTCTCAGTTGAATATGAATCAAACCGATTATCAGACTACTATTAATATTTTGGTGAGTGCAACAAACGAAATGGCTGAGATACAAAAACAATGGGTCAATATGACGAAATTCTTTTCTACATTGGCAATACGTGCAGAAGCTACTAAAGAGACCGTAATGCATGAATTTATTGATACTATCAAGGAAGTTACGATAAACAATGGGTTGTTGGATGATGCCGATCGAGAATTTTTTGTTCGTGCAATGCGTGAAACAGCAGACGAGATAGATCGAGGGGCACATTTATTATACATTATGGCAAAGACATATTACGATGTGAGCAGTCAATATATGTTAAATCAAATTGCAGGAATCACTGGACTTTCAGTAACACAAACAGATAGTGAACGAGAAGCTAAATTAAAAATGCTTGCTCAGGAAACGTTATCAACATCAGCAAAGGTTTCACGAATGGCATTAGAACGAAAACAACAATACGAACAACGAAACCGTGCACGACAAGAGGAATACAATAGATTCATTCAACAAATCACTTTGAATGAATTAGAATCAGGCGTCGGAAAATAAGTTATCTATTTTAAATGAAATCATGAGAAAAAAATAAAATAAAATAAAAATACTAACATAATTTACGTCAAATAGAACGCAAAGAATAATCTACACCATCTCTAGTTACTCACCCCCATAAGGAATATTCAATAGCCAGTAATCTACAAGACATTGAAATTAAGCCACGATCAGTTCTAGAATAACCTTGGGAAATCAATGTCATCGATTTGACTGGAATTTTCACAATAGATAGATCTTGTAAATTGATGAGGATGTGGAATGTGAGTAGGCATGCACCAAGCTCTTTGGGTTTGGATTTGGTGAGTTCGTGTATTAAGTTCGGGTTCGGGTTTGGGTTTAGCGTGGGTATTGTGTTTGGGTTTCAGTTTCAGTTTGCTATTTCAACTCACTGAACTACTGGACTTTAAATGTAATGCCATTTGTGTCAAGTCTCTTCTCTATATTTAACTATTTATTTTGTATAGATATAAGCAAAAGCATATTTCTATGCCACACATTGTTAAACAATGATATAAAGCCATTCTCAATCCGGAAAGGACAACTTGAAGAGTGGATATTTTTAATCGATTTGTCTGCGGTCTGATTGATGGGAAATCGAAATTACATTTCTCAGTTGGAGAACCGATTGTTCGATGTTCTATCATAATTAAATATTGGGTGTGAGTGTGTGTGGGTGTTGGATGTGGACGGAGGAATGATCGACATCTACACTCACCCTACCCACACCCACATCCACCCTCTTATAACAATAAAGTTATTTCGATACTCGTGGAAGTTCGATCTAGTAGGATATGTCAGGCTGGAATTTTTGTCACAAGCGTTTCTCACTAGGACCATTCATTCCTGAAAACTTCAGCCCGAACGGCGCGTTCTTAGTGGTAAATTAATTCTGAGGGAGGGAGCCTCGTTAATTAAATAACTTCAATATCTGCGCTATAAGTAAATCTATAAAGAAAAAATCTTTCGAGTATTCTTGAGCATACATGAGGATAGGTGAGTGAGGGCAAGGGTGGGTGACTATCTTAAGGCGTAGGTAAGTTCTTAAACTGTTCAACAACCGACGTAGATATCGCAACGATAGCTACTTCAATTCAGTCATAAGAAAAACATACCCCATTGATTCAAAAGGACCTGTTAGTCTATCTAGAATACTATGGTGAAATATTCTCTCTGTATTTCCATTGCTAATTACTATTTCTAAAATTACCAGATGTTCATAGAACAAACATTTCTACCTAACAGTTAATTGCCAGCTTTTTAACTTACAGATGGGTGAAAGTCGATGATGGTAGCTGGATGTATGAAAGTGAGAGTGTAAGGAACAAGCTCAACCATTCATCATAATCCTCAAATCTCCTAACATTTCAACATTAACAATCTGTGGAATAGAATTATATATATATATCTTGAATCACACGAATTGTTTATAGGAAAAGAAAAAAGAATGAGCCACACAAGAAATTTCGAGAATAAGTCATGGAAAATTTTGTAGTACAAATAACAGAGTAGGGTCACGAGAAAGAAAAAGTGTTAGCATTCTTTTTGAATCTTCGCATAAAGCTCTTTGTAGTGGGCCGCATTTTGATTATATCCATCATCGATATGCACTGGATCCGTAGTACTGAAGTCACCTCCCCACCGTAATCCTTCACTCTTGACCTCATTAATGAAACATTTGACGTCCGTCGGTTGTTCTCCACGAAGACACTTCGAATTACACAATGTGTCACTTACTCCATAGACAACATTCATATCGATGGCATGGCCAACTTTGTGATTACTCCTGTCCGCTGGAGGTACAATTGTACCAACCACAGTCGTGTCACGTTTTCGGTACGAATCTGTTATGCGCAATTTGACATTGCAACGGGTTGCAGCAGCACATATGGTATCCATCGATGAGCGAAAGCCACTGTCGATACTAACCGTCTTACCTTGACTATCCAAGCAGCTGCTTGATTCATAGATCTCGATCGGACAGGCTGCTTGTGAGATTGCGACCGAGCCGATGCAGACAAAAAGAAGAAAACAAGTGTACATAGTTATATTGTATGTATGATTGAAAAGAGAAGGCCTCCTTTTATATTTGACTGATTCAATCAAAATAATATTAAATATGAGCTATGCATGCGTCAGTTCCGCAGAATGGATAAAAAACACATGTCTCCGGTGTAATGAGGTGTACAAGCAAGGGTGATTGTAGAATTACCAAAAGCATGTTGAATGGATACATTAATCATCAAAAAGAAATGAAATTCAGTGTCGCATTTGTACAAGTTGGTATTTACCAAGATATGTTCGAAGAAATCGAAAACGTAAAAGAATGATATGCATCAAAGCGGAAAGAATGACGCACGCTTCGTCGCGAGATGAATACTTGTCGATAGGGGTATGGGTGTGGGTGTGAGAATCTTGCTGTGAATTTGGTTGTGTAGTTGTGTTGATTTGAGTATGGGTTGGTATCGATATGAGTCTGAAGTCTGGAGTGTGGATATGCGTGAGTGTGAGGTGTGCTAAGGAAGCATTAAAAAAGTCATATTTATGTATGCAAATATCTGCGTTTCTTTTGATGTTCATTCAAGCATCAGTTTATTCTTCACATACTCTGTATGTGCATATGTCAAACAAAGCATAGTCTGTATGGAAATAAGAGCATATTATGAGTTTAAGAGGAAAGCAAAATATTTATTTGTTCCATTCATTTTCTCCATTTGAATCAAACTTCAATACAGCTCTCTCATCTTAGTATTTGGAGGGTTTGGGGTGTAGAGGTGGGTGTGTACGTGGATGACGGTCTTCCTATAACCACACTCACACCCACGATTCTTTATTTGCACCTAAATAAAATCTCATAGATGTTGTAAATTGAATGCTAATTCGGGAGATGGACTAAAGAGTACAATTTATTCCGGCTTCATTGATCTTATGCAGTAATATATGTATTTTCATATGATATGCACAATTCAGAAGATTTTTCATTTCGAGTAAGTATAAGAAGCCATTTAATGGAATAGTTGAATCTACCATGAAGATTCTGACTTCTCTCCGTCAGCAGCAACATTCATACGTTTTCGTTTTTCCCTCTTCTTATCTACAGCGAGCAAATGTATGTGAGAAGAATGCAATCGATGCGTCATATTGGAAAATACCAAGATAAAAAGCGACGATTATTGACATAATCTCTTTTGCAAAGAACCTTTGAAGGAAGAGAAGATACTCACTGTTTTTCTCTTACTACATACGTCATGTTACTGCACACTAAGTGAGTGAATAATAATTTGCAGATAAGAACTACTGAAAAAAAAAACATTTATACTCATTTCTGTTCGTTATTTTTCATCTATACACAAGCAGTATTTATCATATATCATGCAAGTCATTTTTATCTAAAATGCATATCAATATCGCCTGTTTTTCACTTATTTTTCACAATCTGAATCAACTTTGTATCGTAAGTTACCATCGAATTCCATTTAGTTACTTAAAATGTAAAGTGGTGAATTCAATTGTAAGAAACACAGTGAAAGTTGGTCAGCATGTGCAGCATATCGAAAGGCAAAAGATTGTAATGGAGTACCAAGATCACAGTCTTCAATGAAAACATTCATGAAAAATTCGCGATAAAAATAATCGAAGTCAATTCGTTACAGAATATTGACATGACAATGCTTATAGAGAACAAATGTAAATTCTCAAAAATAATCTTGTTGATTATGAATATGGTGGTCATAAACAGAAATCACGTTATAATGTCGATACAACTGAAGAAAAACTTAAACAACATCTGAATTATTCCGATGAAAAAAAGAAGTAAACGCTTCTTAGAAAAATTCTAGAATTTATGCAAATAGTTAAATTTCAAATGATTTTTCTTTTTAGATTTGTTTATAATACATTTCGATTACAAGGGTGTAGGTGTGGGTGTGAGTGAAGAGAAGACCCATACTCACCCATCCACACCCCACACCCTTTCGACTTCACAGACGAGTTTTATCAGGTAATAATGCTATGCATAGCAGTTACAGATCCATATTCGTATTTTTCTCATCCTATGTTATTTCCTTATGTAGAGAACTACTTTAATGCAGCACTCAATAAACTAATAATCAGGTTCAATAACTTTTTTCTAAGAACGGACTTAATAATACTATGTTTCTTCTATGTTCACAACTTGATGATCATCAATTTTTATAGCTCTATAAAATTTGTATGATTAATTGTGAATCAATTTATCAATCATTGAAAAGTGAATCGATCAATGTACATAATGAAACATTACTAATTAGTAATTATGTTACCTTTCTGCATGAGATTATTCATTATGTTTCATTACGACATAGCGTTTCTCAACCAAAATCATTATCTTTCTTTATCTTTTTCTACTGTTTGCAAACTTATGTAATTAGACTAATATCTATATCTATAAGAATAAACAATAAATATGATAAAAGATTTATCTCGATAGCATTGATGAATTTTTCTCATAAATATTTATCACTCTTATACAGTGCAATATTTGACGAGTGTACACAAAAGCACCAGAATTGATTCATAGATTTTACTATTAAATTCAACTGAACTTTATGCCAAATAGAAAACAAAATTATCAATGAATATTTGGGACAAAATAAATAAAATAATTCGATTGTACAATACAACGGAAAAAAATGATTTTTATATTCTGCAAGTAAAAATAATATTTGCTATTATTAATAATAATTGTAATGAAATTAATAAATCAAGATATATATGTTTTATATTTATCATATTCAACGATAATATCATATTTCAAATATTGTATAATTTTTACTTTTTGAAAGATTAAATTCCTTTGTCATTATAATTTTTTCATAACAAAAATAATATTTAAATTAATGAATTCCTTTCTTATTCAGGAAATTTATAATACTCAATAGTCCTTATTTGATTTTGACTTTTTTTTTTATAAAAATACAAGTTTTCTTGTTTTACTGTCATCTTTTATAAATTCATTTATAATGACATCGTAAATAATTTTTATCATTTAGAAAAATATGTTTCTGTTTCAATCTTGCTTTCATATTAATATTCATAAAGAAAATCAAAAACATATCTAAAAATTATTTTCATCAATGCAACAGTCAAATACTTCTATTAAATAAAAGCTTTCATGAATATTTGTACAATCTTTTTATACAGAATAAAACTTTTCATCTATTTTTACATACTCAGAGAAAAAATCAATTTGTATCCATAAAAAATATGCGTATATTTTATTTCATACTTTACAATTAATAACATTAATTAGAAAAAAAGAAATCGAATAGTATGATGTTTTTCTTTCCATGTAATAATTCAATTAAATATGCAATAGCAATAGACAACTCAATGATTCATTCAGTTTCTCTTCGTTTAAGTTAACAATATGTGTATTTAATTAATTTGATGCTTGTTCTTTCTTGTTTATCGACTCTTTAAATTGTCATCAAATATAATGAGAGTGACAAAAACAAGACAAAATTTTCATACATGATAGAAAAGACAAGAAATATCATTAGCGTATCATCATTAAAATATAATTTTTTTTGCATTAATATGAATCTTCTTGTATTATTTTTTCGTTAACAAAAAAGAATCCAAGCGAAAAGAAAAGGTATACTTTAGGTATATGTAAAGTCTTGAAGTATAATCATATATTAAACATTATGAGTATGAGTTATTTGACTAGTATTACTCAAGAAGCAGACATGTTTGAATTTCGTGAGATAGGAATTTCTGAGCAATTCTGAACTCAAACAATCATTAATAACAATCAATCATTAACCCACAGTTAAACGGAGGTAAAAGAACTCATAGAAGTTGCGATACCATTGGAGCTCTCGACACTTCAGGAACCCAAGAAATTCTAACAATTAATAAGATTCAAAAGGATTCGAAGAACTTCAGAAATATGTGGTGCGAGTGTGTTGATGATTTCTGAGAAAATCTTCACTTTTTCATCTGACATGTCAACAACTAAACCATCAATTACATTCTCATTCACACCCACATTCAAGAGTTTCAAGAATTCTTGAATTGTTTGAGTTTTGAGAGTTCCTTTGGTTGTTTTGGTTAATAATTCAGTGATACTCACGAAATTCGATAATTGCTATTACATTCAGACATTCAATAATTATTTTGTCTATGAATTACAATAGATGTTTATAAGAAAAGGTAAGCAACAATTAACATAGGAAAATAAAAGAAGTTAAGTTAGTCCTTTTTTAAGATTTTTATAGAATATCTAACATAAGCATGAACTTGCAAGATATCTTTTCTCTTGGTACATCTCATGTACAAACATGCATAGATATTTGAAATATCGGCAAGTATTGAGTATAAATATAAACAGTATAGTATCCATAAGCCTGCGTTTTACAATCATATGCTTGCAATTATAATTTTTTAAAAATTTCTAGGCAGAACATGCTAGATCACGCATGATTCTTATCCTTGCAAATACTCACATATAAGGTTCTGGGATGTTCAATGCGAGATTTATGACTCATATGTAAATATCAATGTATTATTTATGTATACCTACAAGATAATCAGAATTTCGTTAGATGCTGCATATCAATATGAAAAGTTCGTATTGATGAAAACTATTACCGCAGCAATTTTATATCAATACGTAGATTTCAGTTAGTTATTTTACAGTGCATATTCTAGACCATACAAGCGTTGTGTGTTTTTTTTTTGCATATATTTATTTATTTTTCGTTAAAATGAGATCATTCTTCTATATAACTAAACTATGCAAACCGAAGTCTTTTTTTCAAATTCATTACAGTTATTAGGAGTCTTGTATACATCGCATTTTACCTGCAGCTACAGACATTTTTTCAAGTTAAATATCAGAATAAAATTTTATGATCGAATTCATATCATTTGTTTGTTTTTAATCTTTAGTCGCATGTTCCATTTTCTTACAGAAAGTTACTTAAAAACATAAATTTTCGTCGGCTTAGTTTTTTTTTTCTAGTTTCAAAATAATTAAACGAACATAAGAACAAATATTAATCGCCATTCTCTTTAAAAAGTTGATTTTATATATTTTTAATAGACTTATTTTAATAAAAAATTTTATAATCGATGCTTTACACTTTGATTTTCATCTCTTAATAAATAATTAAAAAGTTGAATGTCTAAAATAATGACAAGATCTTCAATTCAATTGTGTTTCAAATATTGCGATTTGATGCTAAGAAAAAATTGTTGTAGATCTTTATTAAAATCATGTAAATAATTCATAGAATTGAAGTAAGTTAGTTAGAAGAATTTTGTAAGAAAGAAGAACAAATAAACAAATATAATTTAAGATTAGAAACTATTTTTTTTCTTCTGTACTCTATAGCAAAATTCATATGAAAATGAACAAAAAACCTTCTGAATATTCCTAAGATGAAAAATGTTTACAATTGAAAAGAATGTTGATCATATAAATAGATATAAAATTTTATTAGAGTATGATAGTGAATGATGTCTCAATTGAAATAAAATCTGAGATGAACTGATTAAAAATATTTGATTTATTTATATTAAATTAAAATTAATGAAAAGCTATTTCATTCATTCATGGTTTCACGAAAAACCTATCTTTATTCTTAATGTAACCGTATATTATTAAAAAAGATCAAATCTCAATCACTCATGTAATAAAAACCGAGAGAAAAAAATCGCCGATTTTCCTGCTTTAACGTTTAACCAGTGATCTTTGCCGGTAACTTGCGTTTTACTGCTAAAATTATTCATTTTTTTGCTACATGAGTAATTGAATAAGACAATATAGATAGATTTTTTGATAGAATGGGTTAGAATAGAAACAAATTATCAAATCGAAGATCAAAAGCAATATTTATCAATTAAATTAAAAGTTCTTAATTAAATAAAACCATATTTCAATGAACACTTCTGATTGAATAATTGAGTTGGAAGAAAAACTTATATAAAACGGATATTTCATTATAACATATCTTCATATTAGGTTTTTTTGTGTACTCAAAAAGTGAGTACACTCTAGAATCGGTCAGTGTGTCCGGCCGTCCGGCCGTTAACACGATAACTTTTGAAAGGAGAGTCCGATCGCGATGAAATTTTCTACACAGTTCAGTCTTAACTATATCTCCGTCGAGTTCGAAGATGAGAAGGATTGGCCGAGCCCTTCCTGAGTTATTGCAAAAATACTAATTTTTCCCTGCACCTTCCCTATGGAAAGATCGACCCATCCCCACTTTCGTAAAAGACTTTTCCTATCATAGTCAACTAAAACCCCAACTATTATATACCATTCGATAGAGAATTTTACGAGCTACAAAATGGTATATAAAACATAAGGAAACAAGAAAGCCAACTCAGCTATTGCAAAGATAATTAATCGGAATTCGGTTCTGTTTTTGTCACGCTCTAATTGATCCACAAATAGAGCTCTATCTTTCGATCACAGAGATGATAGTTCGAGGTTTTCTGGGGTGGAGAACTCGAATCTGTGCTCTATTCGCCTCGAAATATTATTGGTTGAACAGTAACCAATAGAAATCAAGTTATAGGAAAAACGACTTTCTTAGGATAAATCAAGGTGAAGAGTTCAAATCTTCTCTGTATTCATCCCCAAATCCTATTGGTTGAGCAGTAGCCAATAGAATTCAAGTGTTTATAGATAAGGTTTGCCAGAATAATTTTTATATCCCCATATTCTAGAACGACTCATCTGTCTCATTCACTTTTTGAAGTACATATAACTCTCGGATTTAAATCCGAAGTTTCCGCATTTATTTATTTATTTTATAGAATGTAAATCTTTATGTTACCTTTGAAAACTAATCTGAATAACATATTTAAATAAAATTTTGTTAATATTCATTATTTCAAATAAAAATTAATCGGAAAAAAAGATTTGTTGTTTTAGAAATTATAACTATTTCATGTAGAAAATAATTAATGAATCATTTATAAACGTAAGTTAAATAAAATTATTCGAATTATAATTGAATAAGGTCCGTGAGATCGATACTATAAACAATGTTCTTTTTTTTTATTACAGATGCAAAAATCTACCATTAATAACCTTGTTATTTCAGTCAAAAACTCAATTCATGCACAAAATTCTCATGTTAACAATCAACAAGTTGACAATTCAATACAAAATCAATATAATGAAGAAATTGTTTCCATCAATAATCAAACAGCAGGAATTTCCGTGGATACAATAACTATATGCAAATTTACTATATTGGTTATTATAATGATGACTGTTGGTATACTAATGGTTTGTTTTACTTCACCAAAATATACAAGTAATGTTCTTTTGATTCTTTTGAATAGAAAAATCATTTTTATATAAGAACAATGAAATCAAACGATACATTTGTTGATAAATTCTAAAAATAACACTATGATAATCTGAATAGTTAAAGTTTTACAAGCTTTTCTAAAAGGTTAATCACTTTTTTTGGGTAAAAATAATAACTGATTTGATAGAAACAATTAAATCAAAGTTCTATAGTCGAATTCTAAGTATTCAATAAACGTAGGATTCTATTACTTGTCATCCTAGTCAAGAATCCCTTAACGAATCTCCAGGAGATCTCCGAAGATTTATAAGGGAGCTTGTCAAAAATTCCTAGTGGTTGTTCAATAAGCGAGAATCTTCGTCATCGTAAATATCGAATTCAATTTAATTTTCTTTTTAAGTAATACTTAGTTGTACAGTTTCCTTGTAATTAATCTAAATACAGAATATACAATTAAATTTTAAACATTTTTACATGATTCTGATTACTGTAGCTCTTTATCTAAATAAGAATTTAAAAAATGCATATTTGATTCTTAAAATATCGGATTGGCCATAATGAATGACCATGTTTTGCATTTCATTTTTTCATCATTTAATACGCTTCGTTAAAAAAAAATATACCGCAAGATGTAGCGTGAAAAGCTCTACAATTTTACACAGTAAAGCTTATTGTAATTGTTTTCAAAATTTTGTCCATTCTAAAAATAAAAAGTACAACTATAAAATAATCGATTTGATGTAAATTGTAGAGATTTTCACATTGCATATTTTGGTATATTTTTTTTTAACGAAGCATATTAAATGATGAAAAAATGAAATACAAAACGTGGCGATTCATTATGACCCACCCGATAGTACTTGCTATTGGAGTTATTATTGCTTTCAATGAACTAAAACATACCGTTATGATTGCTGTTCGAGATTCATCGAAATAAAAAAGATAATTTATCTTTTTTCAACAAATACTCATTGTCAATTTATTATTGAAATCAATTTTAATTGTTCTTCAGATTAATCTGGATCAACTAGATAAAATTTTAGTTGTCTTACTATTGAAGTATCTATAGATTATGCAATTGTCAGGTAATTTTTCCAATGATTTTGTAAGAGAGAGTTGATTAGAACATTTAATTTCTTTACTGTAATAAAAGGCGTGATTGAATTTTTTTCATAATTCGAAAACTAATTATTTTGACTAATTTTTCTTCCAAGAATAAAAACAAGCAATCGAAAAACAATCAGATTTTCCTAATTATATTCATTCTAACTAACGAAGAAATGAACGATGAAGGTAAAGATGAAGGAAATATTCGTGAGACAGATTGTGATATCGTGTCAATAACTATAAATCATTTTTGTAAAAAAACAAAAAAGAAATGTAACCTATGCATGAATGACATTATTGCAAAAACAATAGTATTAGTAGTTTGTTGATGTTGAAAAAATTTAGAACGTCAGTATTTTGTATTAAGTTTTATTTTTTTAGTCTACATCTCTATTTATTCATACGATTAAATGATAATTGAATGTCACTTATTCTATGTAGTAGTTTCAAGTACTTGAAGATTTCTATTCAAAGTACTTTTTATTAATTAGTGAGACATGTTCGTATGAAATTCAACAGTAGATTAACAACAGTTATTTTGTTGTTTAGTTAAAAAATGTGAGCTGAACTTCGTATTAAAAGTGTCAGATTCAATTAAATACAATTATGGTCCTCGATCTGTGGCTGTGGGTCATTTCAACAATGACACTTGGTTAGATATTGTTGTTACAAATCATGTTGTTAGTACAATTGTAGTTTTTTTTGGCTATGGTAATGGCACGTTTGAAATGCAAACACCTTATTCAACTGGTAATGACTCTTCTACAACTATGATTACAGTTGGTGATTTCAATAAAGATAATCGGTTAGATGTCGCTGTCGCAAATTTCGGCACTAACAACATAGGTATCTTTCTTGGATATGAAGATGGATTATTTGAAAACCAAATATTGATTTCAACTAGTTCATCTCGTCCATGCTGGATACATATTGCAGATTTTAATAATGATACATTACCTGATATTGTCTCTGCAAACTATGGTATCAATAGTATTAGCGTATTCTGCGGATATGGGAATGGAAGTTTCTCAAGTCCAACTATGTATTCAACAGGCTATGATTCAGGTCCATCCTCAGTTATTTCTGGAGATTTAAATAATGACAACAAACTAGATCTTATTATTGCGAATTCAGGCACAGATAATATAGGTATAATGTTTGGAGATGGCTATGGTAACTTTAAATATCAAAAGACGTTATCTACAGGTCTTGGCTCTCGTCCATGCTCTGTTGCTGCATCTTATTTCAATGATGACAATCTACTGGATATCTCTGTTGCCAATTATGGGACACGAAGTGTTGGTATATTTCTGAATTATGGCAATGGAACTTTTTCACATCAAACAATATATTCACTGGGCACTTCTTCACCATATTCCATTGCTATTGCTGATTTTAACAATGATGATCAACTTGATATAGTCGTAACTAATAACGGCTCTAACAATATAGGTATGCTTCTAGGCTATCGCAACGGTACTTTTGCAAGTCCAAAAATGTATTCGACTGGATCATCTTCTTCCATAGCAGCAGCAGTAGGTGATTTCAACAACGATCGTCGATTAGATATGGCTGTTGTAAGCAATGACACTAACATTATAGCTATACTTTATGGTTATGACAAAGGCTTTTCCAGCAAAAGTACATATTCTACTGGTCGATTTCCACAGTCCGTTGCCGTCGGTGATTTTAACAACGACACACGTCTAGATGTTGTTGTCACTAATTATTATGACAACACTGTCAGTGTACTGCTTGCATATGCTGATGGTTCTTTTCAAAACCAAATGACGTTTTCTACTGGAGCTAATCCATATGGAGTAACTGTAGGTGATTTTAATAATGATATAATATTAGATATTGTTGTGACTAATCATGGTGATCATACTGTAAGTATACTTCTTGGATATGGGAATGGCTCTTTTGAAAATCATAGAACATTTGCCACTGGCATTTCTCCACAATCTGTGGCAGTCGATGATTTCAATAATGATACAATATTGGATGTTGTCGTCACTAATTATGGGGAACACACCGTAAGTGTACTTCTTGGATATGGGAATGGCTCTTTTGAAAACAAATTAAAGTTTTCCACTGGCTTTTTTCCGCAATCTGTAGCAGTTGCTGATTTCAACAATGATACACGAGTTGATATTGTTGTCGCTAACTATCGAAACTATTTTGTAAGTGTACTTCTTGGATATGGGAACGGTTCTTTTCAAAAGCAAATTGTATCTTTTACCCAATCTCAACCATACGCATTAGCTATTGGTGATTTCAATAATGATGCATTATTAGATATTGTCGTCACAAATTTTGACGAGATGAATACTGTTAATATACTTCTCGGATATGGCAATGGTTCATTTGAAGATCCAATGACATTTCCAACTGGCTCTTTTCCATATGCAGTCATTGTCGATGATTTTAACAATGATACACAAGTCGATATTGTTGTCGTTAACAATCATGATGATACTGTAAGTCTACTTCTAGGTTATGGCAATGGTTCTTTTGAAAATCAAATGACATTTTCTACGAACTCTGGTCCATCTTCACTAGCTGTTGGCGATTTTAATTATGACACTAAACTAGATATTATAGTAACCAATTCTATTAGCAATGAAGTCTGTATACTGCTTTATGACAACAGTGGAGCCGTAAAAAAGGAAATAGCACTTGCCTCTGGTGGTGGTTCTCGTCTAAGTTCTGTTGCCGTTGTCGATATTAATAATGACAATCTATTAGACATTGTTGTTGCCAATTATGCTACGGATAACGTAGGTGTCATTCTTGGATATGGTAATGGAACGTTTAAAAGCCAGATGATGTATACAGTGGGATTAAATTCACATCCTAAATCAATAGCCATTGCTGATTTCAATAATGATACTCAACTAGATATTGTAGTGACTAATTTAAATACTAAAAATGTCGAATTATTTCTTGGAAATGATAATGGAATGTTTTCGCTGCAGAAAAGTTATGAGATTCATTCCAATTTTACTCCCTTCGTAGTCGTTGCTGGTGATTTCGACAATAATGGACGTTCTGAGATTGTTGTCGCATATGATAATACTGAAAATGTTGATATATTTGTTACATATGATATAGGATTTTTTACAAATACAACGACATATCCTACTGGTTCTCAGCCACAGTCTATCGTTGTTGATGATTTCAACAATGATACAATACTAGATATTATCGTCTGTAATAATAATGACAATACAATCAGTATATTTCTAGGATATGGTAATGGCTCTTTTAAAGATCAAATGATGTTTTCCACAGGCTTTTATCCACAGTCCGTAGCAGTTGGTGATTTCAACAATGACACAAATTTAGATCTCGTCGTTATTAATGGTTTTAATGATAGTGTAAGTTTACTTCTTGGATATGGTAATGGTTTTTTTGATAATCAAATTATATTTTTTACTGGATCTTATTCGCAATCTGTAGCAGTCGGAGATTTCAATAAAGACACACGAGTCGATATTGTTGTTACTAATAGAAACGAGAACAATATAGGTATCCTTCTTGGATATGGCAATGGCTCTTTCAATGATCAAATTACATTTTCCACTGGTTATCATCCAAATTCAGTTGTTGTCGGTGATTTCAACAATGACAATCAGCTGGATATCGTTGTCGCTGATGAAGATGATTACACTGTAAGTATACTTCTTGGATATGGCGATGGCTCTTTTGCTAAACAAATTACGTTTTCTCTTGTCTCTATGCCGACATCTATGGTAACTGGTGATCTTAACAATGACACTCAATTGGATATTGTAATCGTTAGTAGTGATAACAATACAATAGGCGTACTTCTAGGATATGGCAATGGTTCTTTTGCCAAACAAATCACGTTTTCTGCTGGCTCTTATCCGCAGTCTATTGCTATCGGTGATGTTAATAATGACGCAAGATTGGATATTGTTGTTTCCAATAAGTATGATCGCACTGTAAGTGTTCTTCTTGGATTTGGAAATGGCTCCTTTTATCAACGAATAATTTATTCTAATGGTGGATTTCGCTCAACTTCTATCGCTATTGGTGATTTCAACAATGACAAGCGACTGGATATCGTCGTTACTAATCCTGGTAACAATAATATAGCTCTACTGTTTGGATATGCCAATGAAGCTTTTGTAAAAGAAAGAACACTCTCAACTGGTAATGGTTCTCGACCACAATCGTTTGCTATTGGTGATTTCAACAATGACGATCACATGGATATCGCTGTTGTTAATTCGAGAACTAATAACGTCGGTATTTTTCTTGGATATGGCAATAACTCTTTTACAAATCAATTAGCATATACAACGGGTGCTGCTCCAAAATCTGTAGCGCTCGGTGATTTTAACAACGACAGTAACCTGGATATTGTCGTTGCTAATTCTAAGGACGATAATATAGGTATATTTTTAGGATATGGCAATGGTTCTTTTGCAAATCAAATGACCTACTCAACTGGTTCCTATTCTGAGCCATACTCAGTTGCAGTTGGGGATTTTAACAATGACACCTTACTAGACATTATTGTCGCTAATCATGGTTCGAACAGTGTATGTGTTCTTCTTGAATATGGGAATGGCAATGGCAATTTTTCCAATCCAAAGTTTTTCTCAGTTGGTCATGGAAGACTTCCATTTTCTGTTGTCGTTGGTGATTTTAATAATGACAGAAAGCTGGGTTTAGTTATTGCTAACGAGGGCGCTGACAATCTAAAATTTCTCCTACAAACATGTTAGTGTGCAATATTAAGACATGAAGTTGGTTTTCTGTTCCTTGCTATCAATCTTGACTTTGAGCTGTTTACTATTTTTTATAAACTAGTAGTTTATGAATCATTTTATTTGGCTATTTCGACAAACTGCTGTTATCGTATTGATGTTCGGATATCTTTTATAAGTTTTGAATACTATAATATAAATATAATGGAAAGAAAATGTTACAACAGACGTACATGTTTGATTAAAGTCTCACAGTCAATTGAAATGTTCGGTACTCATGAAGTATCATTAGATTATCATTCAGTTCTCTCGACTGTGACCTCGACAGTATGCAGATGTGAGTGTGGGTTAAAAGTCGATTCATATTCACATCCATATCCATGCCGTGCTGCTGTCTGACGCTACAGTCCATGATTATTAAGGAGACGAGGAACATTCTTGAAACTTCTGAAATCTAGGAAAAAAGTATAGAGCTTATTGAAATTGTCTTAATATTATTCAACACTAGTGTCGCTAGTTGGAAGGTAGGAAATCTTCTTCTCTATATTACTATATTTAAAAAAAAACTATGCTATAAAACAAAAAATAGATTGTTGTGACCAAGACATTAGACATACTTTCTTTATTCCCTAAATGAGGGAAGTTGTCTTTTCCACTGCAAAAGACAAGAATGTGTATTTTTATTCATGAAAAGAATGGCAAAATGGTATTTTATTTGCTTCCCTCACTGCAACATATTTTCTCTTATTTTATGTATGGAAACTATTAAAAGTGTAAATCTCCATATTTGTGCTCTACATTACGAGTGTAGGTGTAGGGTATTGTTTAAGAAGATAACTCATCCATACCTACACCATATCACACTCACACTCTGTTTTCGTTACAAAACTTAACAACAAATGAAGTTCCAGAAGCCAAAAATACAAGAGTATATTATGTACGTGTAAAGAGAGATGACACTTTCGAAAAGCAAAGAAATTTCAATATCGCGTAAATAGATAGATTTGAAGTGAATATGAGTGCATACAAAAGATAACATCGTATGAATAAAGGACATTTCAATATTGAACAAACATATGGGTGTGGGCGTGAGTATGGCTGTGAATTTATGTCTTTTTCTCTCCAAAATTCACACCCACATCCAACGCCCACACCTTCCATAGATTTCATTGAGGATGAGAATAGGTGAGGATGGATTGGTCAAGAATCAACTTTACTCTCACCCTCACTCAGCCACCCATCCCTACCATTGCTCTCATAAACTTTTTAAAGTTTACAAGAAGGTTTCCAAACATTACAGATGTTTTTTTAGAACACTTTCTTGGTTTCCGAAAGGTCGAAAATTCTTAGGTTTTCTAAATTTCCGATTTTGACGCTCTGAAATTGTTCTGAAAGATCTTTTTCTTGCTATCGGAAACCTAATTCTATGCTCGGGAATTGCTACGGTATTGCAGGAAACTGATGGTTCAGGAAAATCAGAGTTGAGAGCCGAAGGAATATGCGGAAATAGCTTTTTGATTGTCGACAGATTTTTGAAAATACTAAATCTAAACAAGGTATCATGGAGAATCAACATCGGTTTTCGAGTCTTTGTCCGACATTCTGAAAGTTTTCCGAAGTTTTACAAACTTTTCAAATTCTCATTAAAAACTCATGATTAACATACAAATGCTTCTTAAACAAGCGTTTTTTATGCTTGAATTTTCTTTCCTGATCATTGTTTTCTATCAATTTTAAAGATATTTAGTGAATCGAACGATCCTCATATATTCGGCATCATATATTCAAAACCGGCTCGTTCTTAATTTGTATTACTTTTTTTTTCTAAATCTGAAAGCATGTTCTACTTTCAAACTAATCTTACATTATATTGATATTTTTCCGTTAGTCTCAATTTTTTATATGTTAGCAAAAGTGTGATGTAACAATTAAAAATAGCTATCGTGTCTTTTGAAAGCGGTAGAGAGTGAGAACTCCAGAAGTCTCTGGCTTTAAATGAATATTACAACCTGCTTATGCTTAAAAATCAACAATAAAATGCTGACTTCGCTCTTTCGAGTGAAAAACAAATGATTAGTTTCATTTTACTCTTTAGAATGTTCTCAACATCATATGAGTTTATCAGCTTTTTCGAGTTAACGAATTTTCGGAAACCCTTGTTCGAAAACTTTTCATACATTTACAAGATGGAATGCGAGACATCGATATATTGGATTTTTTGAATTTCCTATTATTTAGAAAGCCTATGCGGGTACCTGAGAAAACGGATTTTTTTTTAGATAGCATCTATCCACCCTGCAAAGTACTACAAATGAGTTCTAAAGCCTATAATTGTATTTCCTGTATCTCTAGAACTGCTCATCCGTTTGAGCTGTAATTTTCAGATTATTCTTAACTCACATGTGCCTACCTACTATAAAAATATCAGCCAAATCGGAGACGTTGATAGAGTAACGGTGATCGTGGCTTACGTGCAACGCCCCATAGAAATAATTTTTATTCATATCCATCAAATAACCTCTTAAGTGCTCGACAATAAAATTGGCTAACTTTCCACTAGTCCAATCGAATGTGCTAAAAAGCTTAATTTAGCGGTTTTTGATGATACTGTGTAAGATAAGAATATTTAATTTAAAAAAAAAAGATTTTGACGAGCGCTTCAACTTCTTAGTGGTCCTATGTATGTTCTCTTAAATATCACTATAATGAGACAATTAGTTTGAATTAAAAATGATTTATACTCAGTCAATCGAGCTGAAAATTTCAAGAAGCACATAACTGACTGTCCTGTATAACATATAAAAAAAAAATCAGTTAATTTCGAGATGTCATTGTATCGACAGTTTCTGATCTTATAATCTAAAATAAAGTGGTAGCCGGAGATCTTCCTTCGTCGTGTTTCAATATAAGCAAAAACTAACAGTAAATATTGTATTGATCGAAAAATTGTCTAATAAAAAAACCAAATCAAACATTTATCATGAATATTATATTTTTTCATAGAACTATTTGTTTTTCCTAAATTGAGTGACATCTTTTGAAAATCTTTTATTGGATGTTTTTTTCCTATGATTAAGAAATGATTACTCACTATTATTATTTATTTCTACCTAAGTTCGAACAATTTTGACTACTGATATGATTTTTTTGCTATGGAAACATTTTATTATTAAAATTAGATTTGTGAAATGTTATTCTTCCAGGACTAGTTGGACTCTATTTTGTTCGAAGCATCCTTTGCACACATAACAAATCGTAGCTATTCTCAAGCCAAAATCTTTCTTTTTAGAGATGATTATATTTTTTAAATAAAAAAAATGATTTTGTCAATGTTTCAAGAGTGTTTTTTAATATAAAATGTCTATAAAACATCTAACATCAGAATCAGTTCGACGATGTTTACATGGAGTTGGATATGAAATATTTGTTCAATCATTTTTCGATTCTAATGGAGATGGTATTGGTGATTTAAATGGTCTTCGTCAAAAGCTAAATTATCTATCAGATTTAGGTATTACAGTAATATGGCTTATGCCTATTCATCCAGCTAAAACTTATCATAAATATGATGTAGAAGATTACATGGATATTCATCCTAATTATGGAACAATAGATGATTTTCGTCATTTAGTTAATGAATGTCATGAACGTGGTATATTATTAATCCTTGATCTTGTTGCTAATCACACAAGTTATGATCATCCATGGTTTAAACAAGCTCAATTAAATTCAGTAACAAATCCGTATCGTGATTATTATATATGGATGGATAGTGAAAGAGTACAAAAACTAGGTTTAAATGCTTTTGATACACCAGATGCTAATCTAGTTGGTTTATGGCATAAAGTTGGACCAGAAAGTGAACATTTTGATTGGGAAACATTTGAGAAAAAATCAAAAACAAATATTTCGGTTAATAAAGGTAGAATAGAACAGATCTTTCTTCAGATATACATATAATTGAAATATCTCTGGAATTGATTTCTCAATAATGAGATATCTGATCATTTCAAAAACAAAAATTAGAGCATAAATAGTTAAAAAAGAAATATTAAATGCAATATGCAGAATACGCCCCAGACTCTGATTCTGTAATAACTTCAACTGTTTAATTTGTAGATGATCTGTAGAATACATTAGATTAGAGTTAGAAAACTTTAAAACCGTACCTGTACGAGATCTTATTCAACAGCGTCTAGTCATCTGTTCCAGAAATTATGTGGTACATTGGTATAGATAGACTTGGAAGGTTAAATAGCGTTTATTTTTTTTACTAATATAATCATCAGAATATGTTCTCTATTAGAAGATTAATATAGTATTCTGTCAAGCGTCAAATGAAAACAAATCGCATTGATCTGTTTAAGAATCCTTGCGGAAAAACAATGACTCATCAGCATAGTAGGCACTCTATTAAAATCTTAGATACGTGTAAAATCTATCATGCTTCCTACAATGCATTTTTTAGCGATACAATCGAACTTCTAACCGTACTCAATGTTTGCCAACAGAGATGCTAAGTTCTTTTGAATATTTTAAAATTGAACTATGAATAGGATCAGTCATGGTTCTTGTACAATGATACCTAAGAATATAATCAGTTCGGTTTATGAACAAAAAAAATTTTCTCTGAGATCAATTGAAAAATATTTCTTGATGAAATAAACTACAATTTTGATAAGTAAATTTCATATATAGACTTGGTTTTTTCAAACAAAAAATATTTAAATAAATTCAATGAATTATTCATCGTTTGTCAAAATCAAATCAAATCATCAGATAGTTGAAGTCTGAACAAGAACTGAGAATCTAAGATTTTATAATTCAATTTCTTATTCTATTATGGAAAAATGATTCTCAAAATATTTTTAAAAATTGTTTTATACTATATTAGTTTTTGAATAATCAATAAGATAAATATATATACATTACATAGATGATCGAGTAACGTCGAAATTACATGAAAAGTCATTAACAAATTTAAAACCTGAACAAACTATAACAAATACATATTATGCTCTCTTTGATCCACGTATGCCTGATTTAAATTATGATTGCGAACATGTACAAGATGAAATGTGTCATATTGGTCGTAGATGGCTTGAATTAGGTGTTGATGGATTTCGTCTTGATGCAGCAAAATATTTTTATAAACCTCCTCGTCTTAAATCTAATATTACTTGGTGGACGAAATTTCGTAATGAAATGTCTCGTATTAATCCTTCTGTATATTTAATTGGTGAAGTATGGGATTTATCAACACAAATAGCTCCATATCTTCGTTCATTTGATTCCGTATTTAATTTTGAATTAGCTGATATACTCATATCTTGTATATTATATGAAGGTAATGGTTCATTAATGCTTAAATCTTATATGAAAATATTAAATACATATATAAAAGAAAGTGATAAAAAAGAAGTAATTGATGCTATTTTTCTTTCTAATCATGATCAAAATCGAGTTATGTCTGTATTTAATAATAATTTATCAAAAGCTAAAATGGCTGCTGCACTTCTTCTTACGCTACCTGGTCTTCCTTTTATTTATTATGGTGAAGAAATTGGAATGTTAGGTAGAAAACCCTATGATAAATATCGTCGAGAACCTTTTCTTTGGTCATCAACTAATTGTCAAGGACAAACAACATGGCTTGAATCACTATATACAAAAATTAGTAATGGTTGTATTCCACTTGATAAACAACTTGAAGATTCAAATTCACTTGTTAATCATTATAAAAAATTAATTCATATTCGTTGTCAATCGGATATATTATGTTTTGGTTTATTAAGACCTATTATAACAAAAATTCGTTGTTTATGTCTTTTTGAACGAGAATATAATAATAAATTCATATTTATTGCACATAATATTGGATCTCGAAGACAATGTATTACAATACCAGAAATTTATCGTCAAAATAAAGGAAAAATTATTTTTTCTACACAAAATGAAAATCAAATTATGAATAATGGTGAATTTAATTTAAATGAATATTCATCAATTATTATTGAATCTGATTGAACAATAATAGAATAAATTGAATATGTATTAAAGAAATTTATTTTTTTTTTTTTATTAATAGATTTTAATGAGGTGTATGTTGAGTATGTGATGAAAAACCATGAAAAGAGTTCACAAACGATATCATCAGATGATCGAAATTTTGTTTTCTGGATCACATATTAGATGATAAGTTGAAAATAAATTCAATCGATCAGTATGTGAAAGCTAAACCTTGAACAACAGATATCACACGCCATGTGGATCAAATAACTCAAACATGTAAAGATTCTTCAACATCATTTGAGTTCTAATTCTATTAGCACACGTAATTCGACTATCATATCGTTCAACTATTCAACTCATCACAGAAAATATTGTGAGCTTGTGATCTAATTGTTCAACTTGAAACCGTTTCATTAGTCGTTGCAATCACCTACCCTTCATTGTCTGATTTTATTCTTCGAACGATGGGAAAGACCAGACAACGTTGATAACGACGGTGAACAATCATCGATGCAATACATCAACTGTTACCGTATCTATCTTGAGCCTCATGAAATGATAAACCGAGCCTCCTTGCCATTCCAAGGTATCAATAACCGAGCGATAATTCTTTTCCATGAACCTTCGCCAAAATCAGCTCATCATTTAACTTCACGTACAATTCCTATTATTCCACAGTACTTCGCTGATGCAAAGGATCTACAACAGCATGTACAATTTTCCCTAATTGGATCAAAGTCTTTGTACCAACAACGCAATTATTCTATGATTGTTGCTCTCTATATCCTTAGGTATTTCGATGGATCTGAAGACGGATTGTCGAATGAGCTATAATTCGTGATAGATCGAAATGAATGTGACGCACTAGAAGCAATAGAATTATATGTTCTTTCATTGTCATGGATATTCTTTATCATGTTAGCCATACAAACTCATCGGGATGGAATAGAAAAAAAAGTGACTAAGTATCGTCATTTAGTATCAATAATAATTCCATATATGACAAGATTAACTATGGACAATTTGATTGAGATATTTTGAAAGAAGACACACCAAGAAAACGTCCGTTGTTGGATCGATTAGGTAGTTGATTGTTAATGATTTTTTATGGTCAAATGTAGGTAGATGACCTCGAAGTGAATCTGAGAATTCTATACTAAAATATATACTATACTCAACTTATCTTAAGAGAAAACAGCTTCGGACATCACTCAGCAGCAACTCTGGACTAAATGAGAGGGTTACTGGAAGGAGCCAATTTTGATTTTTATCAATAACCCATCTTTTCTCAGCAATCTCTACTTCTACTTATCATTCGTTTTTTGGATAGAATTCCTATACTTAATGAAAAGTATGTCTATTATATTTTCCTTTTTCTATTCATGACGTCTATTTTCCCCATTTATTCTTCATTGTAGGTAAAAAGTGTAGTATATCTTTCTCAATCAATACCTATCATCGTAGTCCTCCTGTGATAATTCTATATCCAATGAAATATATTTTATCTTTTAAGAGAATAGTAATCGTTACGAGTATGATTCGTATAAATCTACAGTGCATGCCAAAAGTATGAGCTCATCTGTTTGATTTCACTTGTTCTCTTGCTCTTGAGGGTGTGGAGGAATGATTTTCAATTGTACTGATAGGCACATCCTCATTTTTGATACTAGTTGTTCATTGGATTGAATGAACTGGATTTTGCTGTATAGAAAACAAAGAACTGAGTTTTCATGAAATCAAATTGAATTGAAGTTTATTACAAAATTTGTTAAACCACTGACATGTTTTATTCTCGAAGAATGGTGTGATTGTTAAATTTCATTAATAATTACAGAATGGAATATTAGATCGCTATTATATGAGAACAAACTTCATACGTTGATAATAAATTGTATTTGGAATATTGCACTTATTCTAAGTTAATAATCTTAATGAAATAAGTTTTAAAGAGTTTATCAGAGTTGGGTGAGTAGATGGGTATGTATGAGTGAAAAGATGAACACCCACACTCCATCCCTTCCTAGATTTGCGTCCACACACAGGCAAGCGAGTTCAACGAATGATTCGCTTCGCTAACGTTCTTTCTTATTTCTTCAAAATCGAGATGTGCAAAGCGTAATGGAACGATGTGTGGCAAGCAAACTTATCCTACATGTTGTGAAATATTTAAAATGTTATTTTATTGATGAAATAAAGTACTCGACGAAATTTAAAAAAAAAAACCTAATTTTAGTAAGTTTCTTTGTCAAAAATAAAAATAATGTTTCCATCATTATTATATTATTGAGTTCTTTTTTGTTTTTTCCATACACAAGAAACAATTTTTCAAAGTTCATCGTAAACGATTCAAAAAAGAAATTTATATGAGTTTCGCTGCCCATAGAGCTGCATTGACCATCATCGTTAAAATATTGTTATCATTTCCCCAGTTAAAAGTGGTACCTCCAGAATAATGACTCGCATGAGCAATATGTACTTTGCGTCCAGTCACTCCAGTAGAGGAGCTGACAACCACACCAGAACCACTGCATAACGTAGATGTGGCTATCGCTGTGCTTCCACTTGTTAATGTACCAAATGAACTGCAGCCAATAGTTACTGACGTAGCGAAAGTGGTTGCAAGACCATTCCAAATTGGATGCCCGCTGGAGGTAAGCGTGAATGACATAGTTCCACTACTTCCACCTAGCCTTGTAGCCAACATTAATGAAGACAATGTAGCCCATCTTCCATACTGCACGTGAAATCCAGCCCACTCAGTGATAACTACCCCGGTTCCGTTATTTTGCTGAGCACTCACAATCGATTGTTGTCCGCTGGTTGGCATATCTGTTGAATATGAATCACCTGTCATTAAAACTACTACACTGTAACAGGCTGCATTTGGAGTACCACTGTAAGTTGTGATTCCGCCTGAAATAGAGTTAACTATTAGTCCAGCAGTTTGTAATGAATTTGCCAATGTTTGAACGGCTGCAGTGTTTGTATCGGAGAGCAGTAATGCTGTTTGGCTTGAGGAACCACAGCCTATGGAGATCAAAAGGCTTTCATTGAAGCATTCCATATTCCAAAAAAAAAATCTAAGGAGTACCGAAGCTTTCTCCAGTACAACTCAAAGGACCGTGCACCTATTAGGATTCATTTTGAATCATTTATGCTTATGCATGTTATGTATCACAGTTGATATACTTTTTAAAAAGAAATCGATTCCTGGAAAACTCAAATCCGCTTGAAAACTCCTTCACAAACTTTCAAAGGTTTGCGAGCAGATTTCGGCTCACTTGAAACGTTTCCGAAAATACTTTCTGGCTTTCTGAATTCTTGACTTCGACATCCTGAAAGTGTTTTAGAATATCTCTCTCTTGCTATTGTAAGCTTAATAATATTTTCAGAAATCGTTAAGGTATTATCCAAAGCTAATGGCCCTAATCGAGAATCCTTTAACGAATTCCTGGGGAGTCCTCGAAAAAATGTTAAATCTCCAGTAAATCACCAGGGAATCCCCCAAAATTCACGGAGAGTCCCTAAAAACAAGGAATTCCCTGGAGATATTTCAGGGAATCTCCACATTTTACATAGTGGGGAGTAGGCATTGGCGTGATCAATATTTTTTGGTCACAGTCACGGTAGTCACGTCATTCTCTATTGGAGCGGCTGTTTTCTATTTGGAGAAAATATGTGCCAGACTTAACATAAGACCTCATTCAATTAATATGTTTTCAATACAAATGATTATAAGAATATTTATGTCAAACATTTTTTTTAGATCTTTGAATAGGGATTTATTGGCGCATCAATGTGAACTCTGTTCCATAAATATCGCAAGAAATATTAAAAAAAAACAAGATTCAATTTTCTTTTTAAAAATCATTCTATTAACTCAATATAATCTGTTACTTAATATAACAATGAATCTTCAAATTTCATTTTGATAGAAACTTCGCTGATACTTATTCACGTCGTATCTGAATTAGATAATATATATATATAGAGAATATTAGAGTTAAGTCGATATCAATTTAGGAAAACCACTCTCTCTGAAAGACTAGAGCATCCTATTAAAGAAGGATGATACAAAAAATTATAAAAGATCCAGATATATTTATTGTTGAGAATATCGATAGATATGTAGCTTATCAATTTTGGCACAAACTCTAGCTGACTATAAAGTTCTTCTGTTATCATTGAATATTTCATTGATCAATGCAGACGTAGAAAAGAACGATGTCGAAAAATATTGGGATAATCCTTTCATGATACTTTCAAAAGTGAAAGTTATTTATTTATTTTTCATTACTCTTTATTTGGACGACCATGACAAATGTATTAGATGATAACCTTTTTGAAAAAAAAACCATAGATAGTGAAGATGTTCACGGTCAGATCATCTTGAAAAGGGGGTAATCTCAGATAGTTGAACATAAAGACTTGAAAGAACACCGTGTGGACTACTATTATCAGAAGATCACTGCAAAATTAATCACTCTCTGCTATTCAGTAAAAAGAATCATTGTTTTTTTATGAATATCCTCAACTCAACAGTTACTATGATTTTCATATAAAAATAGGATACTCATTATTGTTCTTATCAGCTACGTTGCAAAAGTAATTAGTTTCTTATCTACGGAGAGTTACCTAATCTAAAGGATACAAAATCAATTTTCTAATTTCAAAGTATAAGATTCATAAAATATGTTAAAAAGATTGTTTAAAGAGTATGTAAGTTATTTTTCAAACATTTTCGTTTCTACTACGGAAAGTTCAAAGAATTTTATCAACTTCCATTACTACCAATTTAAACATGATCTGACCAAGGAACCTCGCGAATTGCTAAATCGTATGTGTAGTAAGACTTTGCTCATTATGTAGGTTCAATTGATACTAGAAAAACTCCAAAATAATTCGTGTCCTCAGATATTCCTTCTTGATTACAAATAATTTCACTGTGTTTTTGGCTTGTCGTAGAGCACTGAAGACTACATGAAAAGATGATAATTTGACCTCTATTTTTGCTCATAGATAGGTCCAATGCTAACTCGAATTCAATGAAATTGTTGATGCATTCTACACCATAGAAATAAAACGCCGCAGCCATCAAATTTTCATAAAACCTTTTAGGATACGTATCATGTTTGTGAACTATTTTAGGATTTATATGACTAATAACCCATTTCATGGAGTTTATTCTTGTATGCTTTTTTTTACGATGTAGCCAGCATCCGATCTCTCTATGAGAAAAAAATTTAAGTGGAAACACCATCTTTTGATTTCACCTTCAGTATTCTACGACCGACAAAAAACACAGTAAAATGGCTCGAACTCGAGAAAGAAGATACGTGGACACGAATTATTCTGGATTTTTTTTTTCTAGTCTCTATGTGACCTATAATAATGAGCAAAGCCTCACTACGCAAGCAATTAATCACTTCGAAAGGTTCTCTCATGAATAAAGTAACTCTTGAATTCGCTCAATAGTTTTTGGACCATCTATTCGCGAGCATTGGTTTTGTTTCTCGATTTCGTATAATTTCTAGGTTATCTGAAAATGGAACTATTTTCTATTCTTTAACAATCAACAATCGAACGTACAATTACTGGACTGATGATGGCTGTTCCTTAAATCATCCAATGGGTTTCACTTACTTGTCTGAGTGGTTGTAGTAGTTGTACTTGTAGTAGTTGTGCTTGT